>CM066342.1:10499495-10673533 GCA_033807585.1 Hydrophis major
TTCCAACAGAGGGGCATGACACAACCTCTCCGTGTTGATGCACTGCCTCCCCATTGGGACATGCTTTTCTTCCAGGAGTGGGCTTCAAAAAAATTTAGCCACCGGTTCTCTGCCTGGTTGCTGGGTGGGTGTGGCCTAGTTGGCCTCTTGCACCACGGTGGGTGGGTGGGGGCATTTAGTGGCCCTCCGGAGGCTGGAAACAGGCCTTTCGGAACTTCTCAGAGGCCCATTTTTCGCCCTCCCTGGGCTCCGAAGGCTTTCCTCAAACTTCTGGGAGGCCTGTTTTCCCCTCCCTGGGCTCCAGAGGCTCTCTGGAGGCTGGAAATGGACTCCTTTCCGGCCTTACAGAGCTGCCAAGAGGCCTGTTTCCCCTTCCCTGGACTCCAGAGGTTCTGTGGAGGCTGGAAACAGGCCCTTTTCTGGCCTTATGGAGCCTCTGGGAGGCCCCATTTTTCACCCTCCCTGAGGATCTGTGCAGGCCCTGCACTTACCTGGGATCTAAAAAGGGCCTTGTGGAGACTCCTGGGAGGGGAGGGGTGGACAGGGCCAGGCAGTCATTGCAACTACCAGTTCAGCGAACTGGATGTAAAATTAATACCCGGTTCGCCCGCACCGGTGCGAACCGGTAGCAGTCCTTCCCCCGCCCTGCTTACCTCGTGCAGTGGGAAAGCAGCAGAATAGACCCCTTCGTTCAGCAGCCGGTCGATGCCTATTTCCGCGTGCTTCCGTTTCCCGTAAAGAGTCCGTGCCAAGATTTCATACACCTGCAGGTGGTATTAACCTGGTCAAGCACCGGGATAGCAGAAAGCCAGAACAAGAACAGTCGACAAAAGGGAGGAGGGGAAAGAAAAGCAGTGTGGCTGTGGCAATGCTTGGCCATCCCCCAAGAAAGCGATCCCAGGGCCAAAACAGCAGAGAAGGGGAGGCCCTTCCTTCCTCACTGAATTGGCCTCATCTGCCCCCCAGCCCTAGAACTTGGCTGGGCCTTTTTCCCTTAAGAGGGCTTACGATGCGGTGCCTTTGCGTGTTGGTGAAGTAGGAGTCCTGCAAATCACTGCCCAGGAATCTGGAAAAAGAGAGCAACAGATTCAAGGCCAAACCCAATGTGAAATGTTCCTCAAAGCTGGGATGGGACATTGGTGGGTGCAGTGGTGGGTGCATTGGTGGATGCAGACAGGGGCACCAGTTCCTTGACTGTCCAGCAATCCACCCCTCCTGCCGTCAGGTGGAGGAATATCCTATGAAGGTAAGATGGTCTACAGCAGGGGGTGTCAAATTCGATTTCTTTGAGGCCCGCATCAGGATTGTGTTTGACTTTGGGGGGCCCGGGGCGTGTGTGGCCAGGGTGAGTGCGGCCAGCATGATGTCATTCATGTCGGGGGGAGGGCACCTGTGGTGACTTGAGCACTCTGACAGCAAAAATGGACTCCCAAGCTCCGTTTTTGGCTGGGATGACCTCCTGCCACCTTCTGCCAGTGAAAACAGAGCTCGGGAGGGCATGGAAGGCCCTTGGGAGCTCCGGTTTTGGCTGTGATGGCTTACCTGCAAGCCTCTGCCAGTGAAAACGGAGCTCGGGAGGGCCCCCCGCGGCTCCCCACAAACTCTATTTTTGCAGAGGAACCGCAGGCCGGTCCTTCGCTGTTTTCAGGGCAGCCC
Source organism: Hydrophis major (assembly GCA_033807585.1). Lineage (NCBI taxonomy): Eukaryota > Metazoa > Chordata > Lepidosauria > Squamata > Elapidae > Hydrophis > Hydrophis major. The sequence goes on from CM066342.1 coordinate 10,501,152, forward strand.
CGCAGGTCAGATCTAAGCACTCCACGAGCCAGATCTGCTCCCCGGGCCTTGAGTTTGACACCCTGGTTTGCAGACACTAGGATGCTCTCTTTCGGTTTCCGCTGCCAATCTGGAGCCAGAAATCTTCACCCAGACCAATGCTCCATCTGAGCACCGGCGCCCTCGCACCCCTGCCCTCACTCACCTGTCAAGCTTGGACTTGCGGAAGGCACAGGTGTAGTAGTCCACAGGCTTGTTCGGTACCCTCTGATCCATGAGGTTGGGAATGCGCAACTTCCGGAGCAGGTGGTCAGAGCTATTTCTGTCTGGGTTGGGGTGAGCCTGGGAAGGAAAGAGGGGCTCAGGGGAGCCTTGTGGCGGGACAGGGAGAAAGTGGAGCTCCTGGACCGTGCTTTGAAATACACACCCACTGTGATGCCCCGGGACATGGCACAAAAGCAACAAAATCACAGAAGTAGGTAAAGTCCCTTTAATTTCTCCAACTTGGCCCCCAATGTCCTGTCATCATCAACTGGAGAAAAAAACTCTCCCAAGAACAGTTTTTAAAGGGAAGAAATTTCATCCGAACCTAAAGTACATATAAATTATAAATGAAAACCAACACAAACCACGTTGCAGCCATTAACGAGACAGGGCAGGATAAGGGATTGCAGACTTCCAAAAGATAACAAAACACACACAGTTGGGAGGATGCCAGAACCCAGATAAGACATGATAAACAAAGATAATGCATGCTTTGCTTCCAGCAAGGTGCTGTGTGCAAACACCCTTTATATCCTGTTTTCCCAGCTGCAGCTAATGAAGGGAATCAGGGCCTCTTTCTCTCCCATAACCCACATTGCTCCCTTATCTGTTCCTCCCTGCGTGTCCTAGGATGAAGAGGGGTTGGGCCCTGGGGATTCCTCTGAATGCCCAGCTGGACTGTGCAACTTCCCCAGGTTCCTCCATAGCCACTGGAGCCACACTTCCACTCCCTGCCAGCTGTTTGACCTCCCCTTCGGAATCAGATTCCAACAGGGGCATGACACACACATACAAAATTAGCCAAGGGCTTACTTGGAGAGGCGCTCGCATGCACAGCTCCTCGGCGTAATACACCAGCACCTCCCACGGGGTGCTCAGCTTTAAATAGTGGATGCTCTTGTGTTCGCTCTGGGTCTCCTCCTGTAAAATCAAACCCATTTGGATGAGTGGATCGAGAAGAGAAGGAGGGCGGGACACCCCGATGGAGAATTCCAGGCGCCCCGATTAAAACCCAACAAATCTGAATGACGACAAGAGAGGAGTTCGGCCCTCTGGCCAAATACTTGGATCAATTCCGTTTCAGTGCAAAGACACGTCGGAGTGGGATGTTGTTTCCGCCAATGTCAACTGAGTTCAGACAGTATCTGATGCCAACACGGCACTCTCTGTATTACTGCCACCCATGGGGGAGCGGGGCTTCCAAGCCCCAGAGGTGCTGCCCCCCCCCCCCACCGAACTCACCTTCTCTACCAAGAGGCCGGTGCTCCTCAGATTTTTGAGGAATTTCCGCTTCCATCTCTCGTGCCGCCCGTAGCGTTGGTCCCAGCCACCTCTTGCGCCCGCTGCTGCCTCACCATGACGGTGCAGCTGTTTGCCACGCTTTTTCTTCGAGGGACGGGTTTTTTCCTCCCAAACCAGCACAAAGTCTGCAAAGCCAACCAAACAGGTGTTTTTGAACCTTTGTCCAAAGACTTTCATAACAGGCTGCCTTGTTGCTGTTGCTGTTGCTGCTGTTATTATTATTATTATTATTATTATTATTATTATTATTATTATTATTATTATTATTATTATTATTAAGAGAATCGCAAGTCTTCTGAATTTTTCATGCAGTGATTTGCTCTGAGTTTTCCCAAGTGCCTTCCCTTTGCCATTGAAGCTGGTCCCTGGCTTCGTTTATCTTCGATATTTGGAAAAGAGCTCTTGGAGAGGAATCGCGTTTCACGAAGGATTCATGAAATCACCTGGACGAACTAGCAAAAAAAAAAAACTAACAACAACCCTTAACTCTGCTGGAATCTCCTGCTGAGCGAGGATTCGGTTGGGACGGCATCCCAGATCCCTCCCAGGTCCATCCAATTATGCCACCGAGAAATAGGGCCTGCTCACCGATTTTCGTTTTCCCATCCCTGAAGTAGTTTCCCCTGGGACTGTTGGAGGAATCATATCCGTCTCTGCTGTAAATGCAGACTGCGTCATCCTCTTCCACATCCTACCAATGAGAAGGTCAAGGGAGACCATACAGAGATATACACAGAGAAGGACTGGGAAGCGTCAGGAGCCAGCTGGGGCTGTGGGTCAGGAAACATGGCCCACCAAGCAGGAGACATTGGAGAGTATCGCTTTACTCTTATTTTAAGAGATCTTAGCAGCTTGGACTACAAATCTGGTGTGTCGTTCCCCCCGACCCCCATCTCTCTCTTCTGCTTGCTAAGTGCTACACCCCTGTTTTGGGGGTGATCGGTTGTGCCACACATCGCAGAGTGTGGTTTGGCATCCCAGAATGTATTGCCACGGCAAAGGATACTCTCCTTTTCCTCTGCGTGGAATCCATGGAGGCCGACACATCAATAATTTCAGTGTCCCAAATTCATTGCCGTTGGCTTCCTTTCCGCTGGCTTCCTTACAAGCAGGGGTGGGATTCTACTGGTTCTGTCCAGCTCTGTAGAACCAGTAGCTCTGAAGAGCAGCAGACATAGAACCAGTTCTATGTCTGCTGCTGTTTTGGCCCACTCACCTGCCCTGGCTCTTACCTGACCTTCATTTCCTACTTTTTCAACCTCAGCTGCCGTGCGAAGCACAGCTGCGGTTGAAAAAGCAGGAAAAAAGTGATTTTTCAAACGCTGCTTCTCTGCACGCAAGCGCTGCTCAGCTGTCCAGGCAGCAAGCTGATGAAAATTTACACGTGTGAGCGCAGCGTGCAGGGAAGCACATCGTAAATCACCAAACCGCTAGTTAACCCTGTCTGATCCCACCCCTGCTTACAAGCCCTCTAACTTTCTGGTTTTTTTGTTTTTTTTAATATGCATGACCAGAAATCGCCTGCCGTCAGCTTAATAAAGCTTTAAGGCGCTGCTGCGGGGGATTTGAATCTGCTCCCTGCTCTCTTGTGGGAACTTCCAAGGGGCCACATCCTGAGGACTTGCACGCTTAAGAGTTTTGCAGGAGCAAAAGCGCTTTTCCCCGCTTACTCCATCCCGACCAGATCCCACAGCCTAAGCAGAAGATCTTTTTTTTTTCTTTAACAAATCCCCAACAATATCTCTTAAATTCGTTCTCTACCCTGTTAGCTACTTACGAAGCTACCGGTGGAAGCCCCATTTCGAACGGCTCCGTCGTCGCTCCCGGAGCATCCCTTGGCAGCGCCAAGCAGGAGGCTGGCATCGGCCGGGCTGAGAGCGGAGGCTTTCTTGTGGATCATGGCGCTTGGCAGCAGAGACCTGCTTGCTTCTTCCCGTCAGCTCTTGGCCATGAGTGTGGCAGAAGCCAGGAGGGGCTGCCGTGGTTGACAGGGCTGGGGCTGCCACCCTGCTTCTCAGCTCATCCCTGGTCCTGGACAGTGCCGTGGGGATGCCTGTGCAGCATTTTCTGGGAGCGGAGAAGGCAAAGCGCTGGTGTTGTCGTCCGAGTGGCCACGACCAACAGTCACCTTGCTTGGCAAAGGGCGGGGGGCAGCTCCAAGGCTCCCTCCCTCCCTGCCTGCCTGCCTTTCAGGGCAGGTCCCTCTTGATGCTGCCTGCGTAGCTATGGAAATCGTCTAGAGCTGCTTTCCAGCTTCTCTTTCCCAGGCTGTCTGTCTGCGGGGCTTGGTGGAGGAGGAGAGGAGGAGGAGGAGGGGCTGTGCAGCAGCGGCAGGCCAGAAGCCAGCATGAAGAAATTGGCCAGCCAGTTTCTATGCCCGGGAGACGGAATGCCCTTCTGCTATGAGCGGTCAAGAAGGGCCTATGTGGCAATGCACAGGGAGGTTTTATCTCCTTTGGGTGTAAATACAATTGTGGGGGGATGAAGATAAGGGGGAGGCTTGAAAACCAAGCCCTGGATCCTCACCTTTTCAGCCAAATGATGACATAGAATAGAATATAGAATAGGATAGAATGGAATGGAATGGAACAGGGAACAGAGTAGAGTAGAGTAGAATAGAACAACAGAATAGTAACACAGTCATACTAATAGTTTGACAGCATTGAGGGAATTATTTGTTTAGCAGAGTGATGGCGTTGGGGAAAAACTGTCCTTATGTCTACTTGTTCTGGTGTGCAGGGCTCTATAGCATTTCTTTGAGGGAAGGAATTGAAACAGTTTATGTCCGGGATGTGAGGGGTCTGTAGATACTTTCACAGCCCTCTTTTGGACTCGTGCAGGATACATGGAAGGCAGGTTGATAGCAATGTTTTTTTCTGCAGTCCTAATTGTTCTCTGAACTCTGTATCTGTCCTGTTGGGTTGCAGAACCAAACCAGACAGTTATAGAGGTGCAGATGACAGACTCCATCATTCCTCCTCTGTAGAACTGGATCAGCAGCTCCTTGGGCAGTTTGAGCTTCCTGAGTTGGCGCAGAAAGAACCTTCTTTGTTGTGCTTTTTTGATGATGTTTTTGATGTTAGGCGTCCATTTTAGGTCTTGAGATATGATAGAATCTAGAAATGAGTGTGCCACAAACTGAATGCAAATACAAGTAATGGCTCCTATACACTTACAACCACAACTGAGCCCAACATTTATGTTGCTAAATGAAACATCCGTTAAATGAATTTTATTCCGTTTTTACCACCTTTCTTGCTGCAGTGGCAAAGCGGATCACTGCATCTGTTCAGTTGGTAACCCTGTTGTGAAGCAAATCTGGCTTCCCTGTTTTGGTTGTCAGAAGGTCACAAAAAGGCATGACTCCGAGACACTGCAACAGTCATAAATATGAATCAGACGCCAAGTGTCCAAATTTGGATTAACATGATTGATGGGATGCTGCAACCGTTTGTTAAGTGTGAAGAACGATCACGTGTCACTTTGTCTCCCCCCCCCCCCAATGACGTAGTTTTGAACGGTCTCTAAATGAACTGTTGTAAGCCAAGAACTATTTGTATATATGCACATTGTGGGAGACACGTCCAGCGTCTAAATTCAAAATGTTTATTAACTCACTTGCATGAAGATAATTCATTCCTCAACTTTAGACTTATTAACATTAAATAATCCAGTGTATATTTTAAAACATATATATTTTAAGGTATCCTCCCCTAAAATCGCTACAATGACTTCCCAATATATCTCTCATTTCATCTTCACTGATTTTGTGTACTGATTTTTTTTTTACCAATGTGTTGGACAGAGCATTTGTTGGTTGAGATTTGGAGTTGCCAGCTGTTTGACCATTCAGACACATAATCAAGGCCACTTTGTTGGCCAGAGAGAATTCAGGGCTGAGAAGCCACCCTCTTCCAAACAGATCAGAGCCTTAAATCTGGCATGAACCTGCAAAATCACTCTTGGGAACCCCACAAGTTGGATCCATGGAGGCCTGCCCTCCCACACTGCCTTCTGTGCCCCCCCCCCCCCCCACTATCTCCTTGATGCATTTTTTTTTACCACCGAAGGAACCCAGAATTCAGCCCAAGCGGCTTCCCTGCCAGCAGATACAAAGATTGGGGTTTTAAGGCTATTAAGAACCATCCGTTTTATTGAAAAGAGGAAACCTGTGCAGCAGAATTAGGATTTCATGGAGCCAGGGCTCGCCTCTCTGAGAACTAAGCCGGCTGCCACCTGGTCCTGCCTCCAGAGATGCTCGGCGAAGCTGTTCAAGAGATGGGCTACCTCAGCTAGGCCAGCGTATCCATCCGAGGGCCGCTCGACAACGCTTTTGGCCCGCAAGATCGGCAAACCCCAGGTGTGGGAGAAAGCCACCATGTCCGATTCCGTCACATCCGTGTGGGCAAACTGGTCAAACCTGGGGACAGCTGGTCAAGGAAGGTGAATGGTCAAGCACTAAGAAGGGGACCATCCACACCAAACTCGGCCTGAGACGATTCTGGACTAGGTTACGGGGTACGGACGCAGCACCTCTTTAATCTTGGCAATGATTGTATTTGAATAGAGTGAGTTTTGAAAGGTTGATTATGCTATTTCTTTCCTCAAGGACAGGCTGGCAGGAAGAAAAAGACAGGCATTGTGGAAAAGCGTAATATTTCTTAAAACGAAACCATCTTAAAAAGAGGCAGGCTGCCCCCGCAAGGGCTCTTCCAATCTGTTGAGAAGCCCCTCAAAGCAAGGGTCTCCAACCTTGGCAACTCCCAGAATTCCCCAGCCAGTAAATTCCCCAAAGCTGGCTGGGGAATTCTGGGAGTTGAAGTCCACCAGGCTTCAAGGTTGCCAAGGTTACTCCCGGTTCTCTGGGTGTGGCTTGGGTTGGTGGGATGTGACTTGGTGGGCATGGCAGGGGAAGGATATACGGCAAAATCCCCCTTCTCTCCCCACCCCACTAACCTGCTTTCCAGCTCTGTTCTCCTGGGCAGGGCAACCAAAGAACCAGCCAATCAGAGGCAGGGAATAGATGGGGTTGGCGGGGCATTGGCCGGTTCTCCGAACTACTCAAAATTTCCGCTACTGGTTTTCCAGAACAGGTCAGAACCGGCTGAATACCACCTCTGTCGGGGATCCCTGCATTAAAGGATACTTGGTGCCTATCACCATTCGGACCACATCCCTGGTTCCGTCTGTCACGCGCGAGATTTGGTGAGGGAGGTCGAGAAAGGACGCGCGATCCGTGAAGGAGAACAAGAAGAGGATGGCGTCCGCTTTCTCTCTGCAGGCCTGTGGGGAATGGAGGAAAAGTCAAGGGGGCTCCCATTCCCACCCCGACCATCCCAGAATGCAACCTGGCACCTCTCCGTGGACTGACTCACGGGTAAAATGTGGTCAAACTTTCTCAGCACGGTTTCGCCACAGTCCCAGAAGGAGAACCTGAAGAAGAGCACTTTGCCACTCTCTTGCAGTTTTGCCGGCCAGTAGACGAGGCTGGTCTGGATCCCTGGGAAGAGAAGGAAGGAAGAAAGGAAAGAAAAGAAGGAAGGAAAGAAAAAGGAAGGAAGGAAGGAAGGGAGGAAAAAGGAAGGGAGGAGGGAGGAAGGAAAAAGGAAGGGAGGAAGGAAGGAAAAAGGAAGGGAGGAGGGAGGAAGGAAAGAAAAAGGAAGGAAGGAAGGAAGGAAGGAAGGAAGGGAGGGAGGGAGGGAGGAGGGAGGAAGGAAGGAAAAAGGAAGGGAGGAGGGAGGAAGGAAGGAAAAAGGAAGGGAGGAGGGAGGAAGGAAAGAAGAAGGAAGGAAGGAAGGAAGGAAGGAAGGAAGGAAAAAGGAAGGGAGGGAGGAAGGGAGGATGGAGGAAGGAAAGAAAAAGGAAGAAAAAGGAAGGAAGGAAGGAAGGAAGGAAGGAGGGAGGGAAGGAAGGAAGGAAGGAAGGAAGGAAGGAAGGAAGGAAGGAAGGAAGGAAGAAAGAAAGAAAGAAAGAAAGAAAGAAAGAAAGAAAGAAAGAAAGAAAGAAAGAAAGAAAGAAAGAAAGAAAGAAAGAACCGCTTTAGCTGGAACCCTCTGGGGACGGGACTCCTAGGGAAGCCCCCCTACCAATCCACCCATGGAACAGAAGTTGCCCTCGGAAGTTGTGGGAGCTCATCGCTTGGAGACTTTCAAGAAGAGATTGGACTGCCATTTGTCAGAAAATGGGTCCGGTCTCCTGCTTAGATGGGGTCGGACTAGATGACCTACAAGGTCCCTTCCAACTGTGATGATCTGTTCATCTGCCTCAGGGAGAGGGTCTCGGGGCTGCCTGGCAGAAGGAAGGACCCCAGCACGACCACCACCATCCCGCCCAGTTTGTGGAAAGCTCTGCCCTTGCCCCTTCTTTTAGCCTGGGACCGAGCGCGCCTGGGCTTTTAGCTTTGCATCCTTTGCCTTGTGGGGGGGAGGAGGAGGAGGAGGAGGAAGCGGGGGTCACCTGTGGTCTCGTGATGCCCCAGGGGCACCTCCAGACCGGCCAGCTTGGCCACCAAAGCGGTTTTCCCCACGCCGCTCTTGCCCGAGACGAAAACCTTGTAACCGGCTACGTCGGCAGCCGCCTGCGGAGCCAGCACGGGCCTCTCGATCAGCCCTGCCGAGGGAGAGAAGATCGACTTTGCTCGACTCGCTAGCGGGGCACGGAGGGGATTCCCTTGCCCCGCATCCCCTTTCAAGCTCCCGCCGGCTCTCGCCCCCCCCCCCCCGCCCCTCCAGGAAGGGCGACCTCACCAAAGGATCGGCGCTGCGCCCGGCGCAAAAGCGCGCCCGAGTAAGCTCTGCCTTCCTCGGTGCAGTGCCAGTCCGGGTCCACCACGGATCCCGGGCGGACGATCATTTTCCCCCTCCCCACTGCCCGCCCCCCTCCCCCCGCACCTCGGAGAAAGAACCAGGCTGGGCAACGCTGCGGCCCGCGGAGGGAATCGCCTCCCTCCTCCCACCGCGCATGCCCGACGACCGCGTCCTCTCGCTTTTTCCGCCCCTCGCTTTGTTTTTGGCATGACGTCACACCGGTGGGCCCCCCCCCCTTGGCATGCCAGGATCGCGCCCACCCCATCCCCGGTGCGCGGGGGCAACGCTGGTCTGCTGCCAGGCTGGTGGGGGCGCTGCAGCGCTGCCCCTTGGTTCAGGCCGTCCGTCCCCGCGAGGAGGGCGGAGGGGGCGAGGTTTTCTTTCTGCAAGCCGGATCCCCTGCGCCGGGGCTCCGCCGGTTGGCCCCCAACAGAAGAGGGGTTCCCCCAAACTTGGCCACTTCGAAGACTTGTGGACTTCAACTCCCAGAATGCTCCAAAGTCTTTCAAGAAGAGGATTGGAGCGCCACCTGTCAGAAATGGTGTAGGGTCTCCTGCTTGGGCGATGGGGGGGGGGCGGGGTTAGTCTAGATGACCTCAGGTCCCTTCCAACTCTTGATGATCTGTTATCTGCCTCAGGCATCATCCTGGGCATGGGGTAGGGCTCGGCTGCTGCCAGGCTGGTGGGGGCAAGGGAGGGCTGCAGCACTGCCTCTCCTGAGGCAGATAAACAGATAATCACAGTCGGAAGGGACCTTGTAGGTCATCTAGTCCAACCCCCCCCCCCCTAAGTAGGAGACCCTACACCATTTCTGACAGACGGCACTCCAATCTCTTCTTGAGAGTCCCACAACTTCAGAGGGCAACTTCTGGGCTATGCTGGCTGGAGCCTTCTGTGGAGTTGAAATATACAAGTCTTAAAAGTTGCCAAAAAATTTGGAGACCTCTGGGTATAGAAAGAAGGGCATTGGGTGCGTGGGTGGGTGTGGTGGTGTCCCGTCCCTGCATATTGGAGGAGGCTAACGGTTGCAAGAACCGGGCATGGCTGGTCTAGGGAAGAGAAGGACCAGGGCAGATATGAGAGCAGGCTTCCAAGATTTGAAGGGAGAGGGAGAGAAAGGAAAGAGAAAGGAAGGAAGGAGAGAAAGAAAAAAGGAGAAAAAGAACAAAAAGGGAGAGAAAGAGGAAGAGAGGAGAGAAAGGAAAAGGAAGGAAGGAGAGAGAGAGAAAAAAAAGGGAGAGAAAGAGAAAAAGAGAAAGACAACAAAAAGGGAGAGAAAGAGGGAGAGAGGAGAGAAAGAAAAAGGGAGGAGAGAAAGAAAGAGGGAGAGAAAGAGAGGGAGAGAGAGCAAGAGAGAGTGACTGGAGGCTAAAACATATGAAAAACGGTTGCAGGAACTGGGCCTGGCTAGTCTAGGGAAGAGAAGGACCAGGGGAGACAGGAGAGCAGCCTTCCAAGATTTGAGGGGCTACAACAGAGTGGAGGGGGTCCATCAGAATAACTAGACACAAGGACTGTCCCCCATCCCCAAATTCCGATGGGGGAACTTAAGTCCCCCATCACTCTTAAGGTGAAAACTGGGTGAAATAGACCTCAAATGAAATGAAAACAGAGGTTTTCCAACTCTATGGGAAATTGCATTAACGATAGTAGCCATTTTGTGTATGGCAGGTGGAGGCAAGAAATTGGAGACCCCTCACACCCTGGACATAAATTGTTTCAAATCCTACCCTCAAAACGATGCCATAGGGCACTGCACATGAGAACTAGACACAAGAACAGTTTTTTATCCCCCAAACTCCATCACTCTGCTAAACAACTAATTCCCACAAAACTGTCAAACTATTTAGTAAGACTGTAGTAGTATTCTTCTCATCCTTCCAAGTACCTATCTCTTCCAACTTATAATTATAACCATTTTGCTTGTTATCTTTATTATTTATATTGTTTTGTTCCCTAGTGTGATTTGATTGCTTATTTAGTAACCTATGACTATCACTTATGTTGTATCTTACGATTCTTGATGAATGTATTTTCACGTACACTGAGCTTCTGCACCAAAGGCAAATTCCTTGTGTGTCCAATCACACTTGGCCAATAAAGAATTCTATTCTAGTTTCCAAGGCACCTGAAGGCCAGACAAGGAATAATAATGGATGGAAACTGAACAAGGAGAAATTCAACCTGGAAATAAGGAGAAACTTTCTGACAGGGAGAACAATCCACCCATGGAACAGAAGTTGCCCTCAGAAGTTGTGGGAGCTTCATCCCTGGAGGCTTTCAAGAAGAGACTGGAACTGCCATCTGTCAGAAATAATCTCCTGCTTGGGTGGAGTGGGGTTGGACTAGATGACCTACCAGGTCCCTTCCAACTGTTAATCTGTTAAATCGATGTGTGGTGGTGGGGGAGAGGATAGCAGCCGTCTTAATTCATCCATTGCACTGTTTCCTTCCACGGCGGCTTGGTGTCTCACACGGGTGTGGATTGCTATGGCTGTTGCTCCTGCAGGAGGACCCCCAGGAGGAACTGAACACGTGTGTGTGTGTGCATGTGTGTGGCATCCTTTACAGATCTACCACTGGCAAACACTGGGAGATCAGCAGATGGGGATGCAAGCTATGTCCTGCAACCGAAATGATGGGGGAGCAGGGGGGGGGGCCCTCCAGCTTTCAAATGCATCTTTTGTCTCGTTGCGCGACCAGAAACGGGAGCTCGGTGGGCCTAGAAACGGCTTCGGCGGCTTGTGAAAGCCGTATGCCGGCCACAGCCTTGGGGTACAGGATAAGAAGCTCCCCGGGAATCACCTGTGTCTTTTCCCTCCAGTGGGTATTTTAGCCCTTCCAGTCTGTGCAAGGTGGAAAGGTCTGGGAGGGCACGGCCAGGTGTGGCGTCTGGGTGGGGCTTTTAAGAGAGTCCTGCCAAGCTGTTCCTAAGAGGGAGGAGGGTTCAAAATATTCCTGCAATCCGGGCAGCCAGCCAGGAAAGTGCAGCTTTCTGGCTGGCAAAAGGAAAAGTCCCACAGCTTCTCCAGGGAGCGTGGGAAAAGCCACAGACAGAACTGAAGTAGAACTGACCCGCAGGGCTACAAGCCTGGCACAGGATTCCCACAGCGGGCAGCTGCCAGCCAGGAACCCAGCACCACACTCCCCCTGCCCCTTTGCAGAGTTCAATGCCCAAATGCCACCCCCCACCCTGAGCCGTTAAGAGGGGTCCCTCCCCCCCTCATGTGACCAGAAGCGAAATGGTAAATCATGCTGCATTGGTGGTGGCTGGCATTACCAGGCCTACCCCGCCAAATGGTGTTCCCCTTGCCTGACTTCACCCCCCCCCCTTTTGCAAAGTGGGTCGGGTCAGGTAGCCGATAGCAAGTGTGCACAGCTGTTGCTCCCACCCCCAACCCCCTATTTCCTCATTTGGGGCTTTGTCGGACGACCTGGGGTGACCTGAACCTTCCCCCCCCTCCCCAAAATCCCCAAGGCCAAAAGCATGGAGACTGGGAACTGCCATTCCCTCAGCACTCCTTAACTTGCCCTGCGGAGGAGGGCTCCAGGTCCACGTGTGGGCTCTCCACCCTATAAGGCAAGGGTCTTCAGCCAGTTTGAAGACTTGTGGACTTCAACTCCCAGAATCCCTGAGCTAACATGGACTGGAGGTGGAATTCTGGGAGTTGAAAGTCCACAAGCCTTAAAAGCTGTCAAGTTTGATCTACAATATCTATCTTCTATCTCCATCTCCATCTCCCCACCTAATCAATCAATCAATCAATCAACCTACCTAATCTCTCTCTCTGATCCAAGGGTCTTCAAACTTGGCAAGTTTAAGACTTGTGGGACTTCAACTCCTAGAATTCCCGAGCTAACATGGACTGGAGAAGGAATTCTGGGAGTTGAAGTCCAGAAGTCTTAAAAGCTGTCAAGTTTGATCTACAATATCTATCTTCTATCTCCATCTCCATCTCCCCACCTAATCAATCAATCAATCAACCTACCTAATCTCTCTCTCTGATCCAAGGGTCTTCAAACTTGGCAAGTTTAAGACTTGTGGGACTTCAACTCCTAGAATTCCCGAGCTAACATGGACTGGAGAAGGAATTCTGGGAGTTGAAGTCCAGAAGTCTTAAAAGCTGTCAAGTTTGAAGACCCCCCTGCTGTAAGGGAAGCCTTGGCTCATAGGCTGCTCTGAGGGAAAAACAGCCAGAGCCCCAAGGAGTGGGAGGGGCCTCCAGGCCCCTGGGGCTTCTGCTTCTCCTGGAGGCCCCCTTCAAAACCCCAACTCCCACCCCAAGGACTAGAAGGCCACAAGGGCAGAGGGTGGCTATCCCTAAACCAGGACTGGGCCTTTGGACTCTTCTCCAAACCTCCAACGGGCTGTGGGGTGTTGTCCCATGGGTGCCCTGCCTGGCCACTTCCCTTGGCATTTGCCCACTGGCATTGGAAATGACGGAGGGCTCAGAGGCTACCCAGCTACGGCCAGGTCCTGCTGGGCCAGGTGTCCCGAGGGGGATCTTTGAGCCTGGCGCGCTTTGTAACTGCCCTTTCTCTGGCCCTAGTGACCACACTGGCAATTGGAGGAAAGCCCTGGGTGCCATTTGCTTAGATCTCTTTATTAGTGGGTGGAATGCCACATTCACAGCCTGCTTGACAGCGTGCCCGGGTGCAGGACTAACTGGTTTGAGGGGAGCCTCCAAGCCAGGGCAGCCAAAGAGGGAGGCGGCGGCCCAGGCCGCATTATCTCTTTGCCCGCACAAAGTACAAGGCATTGGTTTTGGGATAGTACTTGACGTTCTGCTTTTTGTCCATCAAGCCGCCGAAGATGATGACTTCCCCCCGCCCCTGGACCACCGTGTGCAGGCTGGTCTCGGGGGGCCCCACCACGGAGCTGCCGTGGAACACCTTCCACTGGACCCACCCGCGCCCTTTGACCTCCTTGATGTCCAGCACGTACATCTGCATGGGCTTGCAGTTCACGCTCTGGTAGAGAGGCTTGCCTACGTTCAGCGACTGAGGCGGATGGTGGCCCAGGCGGCGAGCAATGGGTGGTAAGGCGTGCCCGTCTCCTTGGGCAGAGCCAGATCGAACTGGAGTGGGACCGGCTGCTTCGGCAGGGTTGGTGCTGCTCTGGCCACCCGGGGACCCCGGCGAGGACACCCTGGGCGGGCTTCGGACCGCCAAAGTGGGCAGGGCCTTGGAAGAGAGCACTTGGACTGCCTCGAGGCTCCGCCGCAGCGCGTTAGGAGAGACCGCTCCCATTAGGGAGCTGGACACATGAGGCGGGGTGTGAAGGCCATTGGTCTGATCCGGGGGGTTCCTGAGGCCTAGCGTGCCAACCGTCCTGCTGTCTGCAACCTCCAGCTGGCAAACCAGAGAAGAGGGTTTGCCCTCCCAGTTTAAGTCCACGGCAGCCAGTCGGAGATCCTTTTGGTCGGGGAGAGAGCCCCGTCTGGGCGCCAGAGAAAGGCTCGCCTTCGGTTCGTAGCCTTCTCCGGGCGACAGCAGCTGGAGAGGGCTTTCTGGAGAGGTCCCGCCCGCGGCGGCGGAGGCGACAAGGCCAGGAGACAAGGCCTCACTGCTGTTCAGCACCGGTGAGCTATCATCTCTGGCCGGTGATAGGCTTCCTTCCCGGGACCCGCAGGGCGTCTGCCTCTGCCCCCGAGGTCTCAGGGTACCCCACCGGCCATTCACACAGGGAGCCTCGTCTGCAGTCCGAAGGGGCGACTGAGAGCGGCATTCTCGTGTCTCGGGAAGCAGGGCAGGCGGCGTGGCGCTGATGGGAGAAGGACGAGAGTTCAAGCTAGGGCTAAGCGGGGCCCTCCCGCTGGGGGCTTGGCTGAAGACGATCACACACTGCCCCACCTGGAAGAAAAAGGAGCAGCTAGGCTAGGACGGACACAAGACCCGTTCCACGGACAGCTGGGCTCAGCCGAAGACAGGAGGTGGGGGAGAAAAAAGGGTCCCTCTGGCATTCCCCCCACTGAGCCATGCTGCTGCTCAGTACAATGTGGCCCCCTGTGCATGTGTGTGCAAACCCTCCCCCCTTACCTGTACTGTGCATGTGTGCACCTCCCAGCTGATTTTCAGCCCGTTTGAGGCCGTTTCACCCTCCTGGGAAGTTGAGGGAAGCCTCTGCAGCCTTGGGAGGCCGAAAAACGGGCCCATTTCGGCAGTTTTGGCACTTCCGGAAGCCCTGTTTTTCGTCCTCCAGCCCCAGGGATGGTGAAAAAGACCTCAAATGGGCCTCAAATCAGCTGGGAGGCGCACGCATGCGCAGTACAGGTAAACTGGAGCTTGCGTGCCTGCACAAATGGCTCTGCATGCCACCTGTGGCACGTTTCATAGGTTCGCCGTCACAGGCTTAGTGCATCACACTCTTGAAATCAGAGCTGCTTCGCCCATCTCCTTGGTGCGGAAGATGAGATGTGGAAGAGGGAGGAGAAGAATTTCATCAGGGGGGTCTTTTGCCCTTCCCTCCTGTTCACCTTGCAGGCCGGGTGGCACCACAGCTCAGGGGCTCCATGGTCCTCGTTCTCCACCTTCAGGGGCTGCCAGGCCCACAGACGGTCGGATCTCATGTGCAACAGCCAGGCGTCCTTGAAAAGCTGTAAATTGGGTGAAAGCTCAAACGCCCGTAAGACGGGATCCTCCTCCCCCACCTTCTGCCTGGCCCCGCTCTACCGTTGTTCTCTTGGTCCCGAAAGGTTTTGCCACCTGTCGGGCCATGCTCCATCTGCATCACCTCTCCAAGAAAGAAAACCTTTGCTGGGGCCAACTCAGACCCTGGTGGCCTGAGGAAGATGGGCATCGCCCCCTGCGTTGACTGGAGCCTTTTCAAAAAGACGCCGTGCTCGACCCAAAGGGAAGGGCAGAAAAGGGCCAGAACAATCCTAGCTTTGTCTACTCACCGCATTTGGACCTCCGCAGCCCCCAAGGACCAGGATGGTTTCGTCGTCTATGACAATCTATGACAACAGGGAAAGAAAAGTCTGAAGACGTCACCGAAAGAGATCGAAGAAGGCCTGGCTAGCACAGGTGGCGATGCTGTCCGCTGATGGAGGAGGGAGTGCCAGGGGTACTCCTTCCCACCCCCTTTGCAAGCTGAATTAAAATCCCCCAAATTTATGGAGGGAAGACTAATCAGCTGTGTTCCGACGCAGCTCCCCAAACACAACCAACCCTCTGATGTGAACTCAAAAGATTCCTTTATTCCTTTTGCTGGCAGCCCCAGCAGAAGAGTTTCTTTCAAATGCAGGATTACATTCTATTATGCCACACCTATTCATCTCCGTCCCCGGCCTTTTATCCCCAGAGCTAAGATGGGGTCTCGCTAGTAGTGGTGGCTCTTCTTTCCCCAGGACTGGTCCATAGATTTCCACTGCTCTCCTCTTCTCTGCCTTCTGCACATCTGTGCATCAGGCACTGGACCCAGCTGTTCCTCCAGACCACCTCCAGACCTGAGGGCTGTGGACTCTCCATCTGAGGGCTGATGGACAGCCCAGGCTTTGCTTCTCTCTCTCTCTCTCTCTCTCTCTCCCTCTGCCAGCTCCATTCCCTCTTTCCCCCTTGGAGCTCCCAGGTTGCTCTGATGCTGACCCTGATCCCATGCCTCCTCTGATTCGGCTGATGGAGGGTTTGGCGGCCAACAGGCCACAATGGGTTGTCTCTTCTGGGACGATGCCATGTCTTGTAGGAAATGGTCTGCCAGGCCCTGCTCCCACCGGGACCTTCTTGGCTCTGGGAAGGTCTGTCTTTGGGCAAAATTTTGCCCCCAATGGTCTTAGTTTCCATCGCCTGCTTCTGCTCCGGCTAGGAAAAACCATGGTAGGAAAACTTGCTCCCCTTCCTCTCAAATCTTACAGGAAAAGCCAGGGCTTTTATGTGAGAGGTGGAAGATTCGTTTCCTTGGGAGGAAAAACAGTTTTCTGCCTGCCCCATTGACGACAAGAACTGCTGGAACACTACCTGGGATTGGCCTCCTCGTGGGTGAGGCCCAGGCCCGGAGATGTTTGGCTTGGACCAGGTCCAGTGCTCCAGATCAAGGACCCAGACGTCGCTGCTCCTGCAGGGAAGAGCGACATGGAAGGTGCAGCAACATCCAGTTGGTGCAAAATGCAGCGGCCCGCATGGTTTTGTGCAAACCGCAGTGTGCACATCTATCACCTCTCCTGCGGGAGCCGCATTGGCGGTTAATTTGCTTCCGGGTGCAATTCAAAGTGCTTTAAAGCCCTTCATGGCTTGGGGCCAGCTTATCTGAGGGACTGTCTCTTGCCAGTCACATCTACCCACCCATTAGAGCAGGGAGGCTGGGAACACTGCAGGTCCCACGCCCAACCTGGTGGGACCCAGAAGAAGGCCCTTCTACGTGGTGGCTTCCTCTTTCTGGAACATCATCCCTGTGGCGATTATAACGGCCCCCTTTCTAACACTCTTCCAGAAGGTGCTGAAGACCTGGTTCTGCCAGCAGGCCTGGAGAACCCAGAGTGGGATGGAGCCCATTATCTTCCTCCTGCACATTCTTTTCTGGTTGAGTTCTTCTTTGAGGTGGCCATTTCTGACCACCGCTCCTACTGCCTTCGGGAAAGGGAGTAATGGCCAGCTGAGGAGGAGAGATGCTACTCTCCTCGACCCTGCTGGTGGTCTCCCCCCTCTTCACCACCTCTACAGGGTGGCTTAGCCCCAAAACCAATCGGCTTGGGGCGCTCTAGCAGCAAGCCTAGACAGAAACCGTGCACGATCACGGATTCCTATCTGTCGCCGAAGCCCTTAAAACCGGAAGTCCCAAATCAATATTAATTTATTTGATTCTCTTTTGTTAGTTTTGTTGTTTTAAATGAGGTTTTATATTCTGTAAGCTGCCTTGAGTTCACCATGTGCGAATAGGCCGCACTATAAATTCAATAAATAAATAGTTTTTCGGGGAACGCGGAGCTTCGAAACAGGAGGAGCATTGGAAACTTACATCTGCCGCGACCCCAGAGAACCTCCAAAGAGAATCATCCGGTCCTGGATCACACAGGAGGAGTGGCCGGCCATGGGAGGAGGGCCATGGGTGGTCACCACGCAGTTCCACCTGGAGGAGGAAGAAGAGGGTTAAACTCTCAAAAAAAGGGCAGCCGTGCGCCTGCTGCTGCCCCCACACCTCTTTTCTCAGCGAAAACCAGGCCCCTGAAAACGGCTGAAATGCTCGTACCAATTTTTGGAAGGCGAGTAGGTGTGTATTTCGTCAAAGAACCTCTCCGGCTGGTGCAGGGGGTAAGGGCTCGGCCGCGTCCAGCCTCCGAACAGCACCAGCAGGTCCTTATAAACAACAAGGGTCGCTCCGGCTTTCGGTGATGGGTAGGAACCTGCAACAGGAGAGGGGTTTTTTTTGAGGCGATGTTCCCAAAGGAGTTCCGGGTGGTTGAGCCTTGTGGTTGAGGCTGCAGTGAAACACTTTTGGGCAGTGCCATTTTGGGGCAGAGCCGTTTCCTCCCTCAGAACGTCCTCGCCAACTGACTTGCTATAAACCGTCCGCCAAACGATTTGAACCAGGCCACTCTTTGCCACAATCCATAGTTTTGTCTTCAAAGGAAAACTTTACTGGAGGCAGGTGTCCAATTCTGACTTGGGAGGCAGATAGGTGAGCGAAGTGCTTTGGGCTGCAATGTTCAAAGCTAGTTATCATCATCATCCTCCTCCTCCTCCTCTTTTAACGACCCCATAATCCCTTGAGGGATGGAGTCTGGGCAACTGAATAGAGCCGAGTGTTTGCTGGCCAAATGCCCTTCCTGTCACCAATGTGGAGGGTTTTTTTTTTTCAGCAAATATATTCTGTGTCCAGAGAAAGATATCTGCCTCTAACCATTTGTCTGAAGTGGTATAGGGTTTCCTGCCTAGGCAGGGGGTTCGACTACAAGACCTCCAAGGTCCCTTCCAATTATTCTATTCTATTCTATTCTATTCTATTCTATTCTATTCTATTCTATTCTATTCTATTCTATCCCAACCAATCTCTATTCTATCCTATCCTATCCTATCCTATCTCTAGTCTATTCTATTCTATCCTATCCTATCTCTATTCTATTCTAACCTATCTCTATTCTATCCTATCCTATCCTATCCCTATCCTATCTCTATTCTATCCTATCTCTATTCTATTCTAACCTATCTCTATTCTATTCTATCCTATCTCTATCCTATCTCTATTCTATTCTATTCTATCCTATCTCTATCCTATCTCTATTCTATTCTATCCTATCTCTATTCTATTCTATCCTATCTCTATCCTATCTCTATCCTATCTCTATTCTATTCTATTCTAACCTATCTCTATTCTATTCTATTCTATCCTATCTCTATTCTATTCTATTCTATCCTATCTCTATTCTATTCTATCCTATCTCTATTCTATTCTATCCTATCCTATCTCTATCCTATCTCTATTCTATTCTATTCTAACCTATCTCTATTCTATTCTATCCTATCTCTATCCTATCTCTATTCTATTCTATCCTATCTCTATTCTATTCTATCCTATTCTATTCTAACCTATCTCTATTCTATTCTATTCTATTCTATTCTATTCTATTCTATCTCTATTCTATTCTCCTTTCCTCTTCCCTCCTTCTCTTCTCTTCTGTTCTCTTCTACTCTACCTGGGATAGAATCACAGCCTTCTGATTGTGAGGCGAGAGCTCCGCTCCTAGGCTACTGCACCACTCCATGTTCAAAGCGACTTATCCTCTTTCCAAATTTCAGGGGTACCACTGGACGGTGCTCCTGGCAAGGGAAGCAGAGCCGCCACTGAGCAGGGCAGAGTGTCCAGAGCCAAAGGAACTGGGGCCTCTGTCTGCCTTCAATCCTGTCTCTAAAATTCCAAAGAAAGCAAGCCAGGGGCCAGGAATACACCGAGGCCAGACAGCTCTGTTCCCTCTTGAGAAAAACAGGGGTGGGGGTACTCCATTGCCCCTTCCAAAAAAGCAGCACGGACAAAAGTACGTTGAGGGGGGGGGGGCAGGAGGGCTGACCTCACTCCTTGGAAACTTGCTTGCTATTGACCCCAGGGATCCTAATTGGGGAGGGGGCTATTTATGGCCTGGGGACCTATCAAAGGAACCATCATCCCAGACCTATCTAAAAGAGGTAGAAGTTAAGAGCCCTGGAGAACCCAATGGGGGGCTCTTGGCTGGCAATTCCCCGGAGAAAAAAAACCGAATTCCGCAAGAGGCGAGGATGAGGCAAGTGGAAGGAAGGCCTGGCCCAAAATAGCCCCCCCCCCGCCCTTTGCCTGCTGGGATGCTTGGAAAACTACCCAAACAGCAGGGGAGCACGAGGGCCCTACCAATGATCCAGGGGAAAATGGGGGGATGCTGAGGGTACCCCAAGGCCCACCAGAAAGGCAGGCTACTGGTTCCCTTTCTAGCAGTTCTAAGGTGTGTCCTGGAACGGGCTGAATTTCCAGGAGCCTCTTAAGAAACCCCTTGTTTTGTTTTGTTTTCCAGAAGTCTGCCAGTCCTGGGGAATTCAGCTCCCACGGTCATTTAATCACGTCAACTCCGGAAACCTATAATTGCTACTCTCGCTAAGCAGTTTATAGGGCTTTTCTCTTTCAAAAGGGGAAGTGTGAGAAAGGCCCAATTTAGCTCTAAGGAAGTTTTGCCAGGAGTTTGGGAATTGAGGAGGGGAAATAATAAAAATTGCACGGCTGCAAATAAAGGCATTTAAAAAAAAAAAATCTTTTGGACTCGAAAAACTTTCTAAGGCGCGAGAGAATGGTAGAATCTCCTTACTCTGAAAAAGATCTTTAAAAAAACAAACAAACTAGGCTTCAGGGGTTGGGCCTCCCTTCCTAAAGAGATGGATGTTGTCCCCAGTCTCAAACCTCAAAATAGGTTTAATTTAATATTTAATTATCCATGTATTAACTGCAGCTAGAACTGTATTGGCACAAAATTGGAAAAGTGAAGAGATTCCTATTGGCGAGAATGGGATTAGGAAAATATTAGAATGTGCAGAAATGAATAGATTAATGCTAGCAATTAAGGAGAAAGAACAAACCGGATATTATATGACATGGGAATTATTTTATCAATGGCTAGAGGAGAAAAATTTAATCAGAGTTGGAAGGGGCCTTGTAGGTCATCTAGTCCAATTCCCTGCCCAAGCGGGAGCCCCTACACCATTTCTGACAAATGGCAGCCCAATCTCTTCTTGAAAGTCTCAAGTGCTGACCCACTTTCTATAGCCCCCCAAAAGTGTTCCTACAGGAAACCCTTCCTTTGAAGGCACTCAGAAATGCTGTTGCCTTGCGAGAATGCAGAGATTAGTGAAATATAGAAAGTATGTTTAAGATAGAGATGTAAATAATATGATGACTGTTATTGAAATGATTATTAATACTCTCACTATATTCTTACTGAAAGAGATGTTAAAAGGGAAAAATGAATAGGTTTATTATATACAAAATCACAATTACAAGATTAGAAAATCAATATGAATGTAACGTATACTGTTCTTATAAATTCTTATTGCACAGAGATATTTGTAGCCAGGCGACACACTGTTTAATGGAAGATAGAATGTTTACATTTAAAAAAAATTATACAGAGGGAGAAAGAGAGAGAGACAGAGACAGACAGACACAGAGAGATAAGGCTCTTGAGCACCTAACCAAAATGTATTTTGTATGGACACGCTTGAGGTTTGAATGGCGGGGTGGGGGTGGGGGGGGGGGAAGGACTTTTGTTTACGACAAAGGGATTGTCCTCGTGGTGTGAACCAAAGGATCGTGAGAACCTGCTGATTTCCCACACTCTTTTCTGGCTGGTGGCTCTAACCAGCAGAGACATGTCTGATCAGCTTGATCAAATACCTGTCCCAGGGAACGCCCAGGGAGCCCTTGGCTTGGAGGAGAGGGTGAGAACAGGCAGGCAAGGACGCTTCTCATCAGAGTCATCCCTCTGGAATTGGCCGATTGGAGCCACCTGAGGGACTTGGATGCCCTCAAGGCGGCCACCCGCAGGGGATTTGGTGTCCCAACCTGGCTCTTCTTTGCAGGGCAAACCTCTTTTACCCTTGGCTCCCCAATAATACGGTCTCCGCTCCCAATAGCTAGAGAGCTGTGAAGGAAAACAGGGTATTGGGGACACCCAACCAAAAGGCAGAGTGTCAGGAGCCCTTTTCACCCCTCCTTTTCTGTTGGCAACTGCAAAAAGACCATAGAAATATTTTGTCCTGCCCCTGGTGGAGACTGACTCTTGAGGGAGAGGAGGAACAGCCAACAGGGAGTGGAATTGTAGCTCCGGAGGTTGTGGAGGAGGCTGGGGAAGGGCTGAGGCCCCCTGGGCAGACAGAGGAGAACTCAGGCCCATCCCCTCTCCATCCTAGGGCACGCAGGGAGGAGAGGATAAGGGAGAGACGTGGTCTACGGGGGAGGAGAGGGCCTTGATCCCCTTCATGGGCTGCAGCTGTGACAACTGAATAAGAGGATGGACAGGCGTATGGGCGAGCGCTGGAAACAAAGCATGGAAATATCTCTAGTTGATAGTTTCTCTCTTTGGCGTCCTTCCCAGTGTGTGTTATCTGCGGACAACCTCCAGCCCTTCTCTTGCCTGGTTTGTGTTGCTTTTTTCCTTCTTTGTGTAACTGTTTGTGTGGGAGTTTTTTTTGGTCTTCCGTCAAAGATATTCAGAGCTTGGAAGCAAAGTGAAGGAATAAAAGGGGCTTCCCCTGTTTTCTGTGACTGTGTTTGTTTTGCATCCCACCTTGGGTCATCACACATTTTATGAGTTGACACAGAATGGAGGAAATCAAACAAGGCTGGAGCCCCTGAGTCAGGCCTGCCTCCCCCTGGCTGCAGGTGTCCAAGTTTCTCCCAGCATGAAGGAAGCCAGTAGGTCCCCTCCCCCAGCTGCTCTGCGGTGGGCACTGGGCTCCCAGCAGCTGCTGCAACTACCCCAAGACATGCCTCTCACCTGAGGCCAAGGGCCGGATCCATTCCTTGCTGTTCAAGTCAAGTCTCCAGAGGTCGTTAAAAGCTGCGTTGCAACTGCTC
Source organism: Hydrophis major (assembly GCA_033807585.1). Taxonomy (NCBI): domain Eukaryota; kingdom Metazoa; phylum Chordata; class Lepidosauria; order Squamata; family Elapidae; genus Hydrophis; species Hydrophis major. The sequence goes on from CM066342.1 coordinate 10,523,529, forward strand.
TGGGTGCAGCCCCCAAAGACGTACATGGACTGATTGGCATCGTAGTAACAAGCACCTGGAAAGTAGCAGAGCAAAAACAGGCCGGCTTTAGAGCTTCTCCCCCCACCCCCCCAACACTCCCCCATTTCCCAGGAAAGCCAAAATTTCCCTCTCCCACAAGGTGCACTCTACCCCACTGATCTTTTTTGTCTATTATTTAATGACCCCCTCCTGTCCTGAATACCATCCATCCACCCCCATCCTGAAGGATCAGTGGGGATTATGAGCGGTTAGAAGGCAGTATTGCAGGCTAATTCTGCAGTTGGCAGTTCGATCCTAATCGGCTTAAGGTTGATTCAGCCGTCCGTCCTTCCAAGGTTGGTAAAATGAGGACCCAGATTGGTTGATTTCGCCGTCCGTCCTTCCAAGGTTGGTAAAATGAGGACCCAGATTGTTTGGGGACCAGAGGATGACTCTGTCAACCGCTTAGAGAGGGCTGTGAAGCACTGTGAAGCGGTACCTAAGTCTGAGTGCTATTGCTATCTAAGCCGCGGTAGTGCAGGGATTAGAATGAAATATAGCAGGCTAACTCTGCCCACTGCCAGCAGTTCGATTCTCACCGACTGAAGGTTGACTCAGCCTTCCAACCTTCTGAGGTCGGTAAAACGAGGACCCAGATGGTTGGGGGCAAGAGGCTGACTCTGTCCATCGCTTAGGGAGGGCTGTAAAAGCACTGTGAAGCGGTACAGGTGTCTAAGGGCTATTGCTGTTGCTATTGTTTAATCTCCTTTAAAATGGAGGAGTCCAGACAGATTTTATGCTTGTCCCTAACTGACCCCGATCGCCTGGTTTGAAAAAAAAAACGTGCTCTTTTACATAGCTACCCAATCTTGGCCTTCCCCTCACCAGAACCCGCCTGGAGGAAATGGGAGAAGTATAAACACTTGGAAATAAAAAGGCCACCTTCCTTCCTCTAACAGCCTTGAACTGACCCTTCCTCTTTTTTCCCCCTAGGACCAATATTCAAGCAGCGAGAGATCTGACTCCAGAAGCGGCTTCTCCTAGAAACCTTCTGCCTCCCAGCTAAGGGAGGGGCCTCTCCTCTCCTGAGATGCTGTAGCCTCCCCGTAGTCTGTGTCCAGCTTCTCTAGGAAAGGGACAAGCGTAGCTTTTCCCCATGCGGCATCTTGGGGCCAGTGAGTACTCACTGTGCGAGAAGCGCTGAGTGATGGGAGTCCCGGGATAAGGGTAGGTGCGGCTCTCCCACTGAATGTTCCCTTCCTGGATGGACCTGATGAAGCCGTGGTAACACTGGTGAGCGACACCTGGAAGGAGGGGAAGAGAGCAGCGAGAGAGTTGGGACTGGGGACGGATCTCGGGGCAGCAAAGGGAGAAAGGATGAGATTTATGGGGTCTCCGCTTTTTTGAGAGGGAGGCAGCGTAACACAGGAGGACAACACACATTCTCTGCGTTCTCATGCCCGGAGACCAGTAGTAGAAGCCGGCACCTTCACAGGAAGTCCTCGAGCTCAGAGAAAAGCCCAAGAGTTGCGGAGTCTTGCTTGTTACCAATCCTCCTCGTCCTCTTTTAACAACCCCATAATCCCTTGCAGGGTGGAATCTGGGCAATTGAACGGAGCTGAGTGTTTACTGGCCGGATGTGCAGAATTGTTTTGTTCATCAGATATATTCTCAACGTGCCCAGAGAGAGAGAGAGGGAAATACCTGCCTCTACCTAGGATTGAATTCACAACCTCCTGATTGGGAGGCGAGACCTCCGCCTTGAGTCAGTCTTGTTCACTACCAATAAAAGGAGAATATTTTTAAGCTCAGGGATGAAATAAGGGGTGCTTTCTGAGCTATTTTGCAGATGTTTCATGACCCAAACTAGGTAATATCAGTGCTAATGCTACTCTTGCTTGCTTTTACTGCAGGCAGCCTTACAGCCACCGGAGGGGCTTGGAGGGGCTCTCTGACCTGAGGTTTAAAGAGTCATACTTCATCATTTATCTCCTCCTCCTCCGAGAGATCAGAGTGGCCCCCAAACAGCCACCCCGTCATATGGCAGAGAGAAAGCGACTGGCCCAGTTGCGTCCCCCAACTCCTCCCTCCCACGTGGCGCTTCCATTGGTCGCCCTTCCACCTGGGCATCTCTCCTCCAAGTGCAGCCCCTTAACCACACCACTCTCTTCTTCTTCCAGCATTTTGTTAAAAGCGCTGAAAGCAACTGACCCCCACTATATATCACTCCTCTGAAGAACAAGACAAGCTTCTACTTCTGGTGATTGACATGAAAACAACACATTGAAATACTGAATGACCAAATAACGAAGGCTTACAAGTGGAACAAGCAAACCATGGAAGATTTCAATTTCACATAAAGGTGTGTATTATTAGAATTATATAAGCTTGCTAAATGCAATAAAGATGATAATATTCTATTTGTATTAAAAAGGTACGACACAGTCATTGGCATAAAAATGACACCTTGCAATATTGAATAACTCAATAATGAAAGATTACAATTTAACAAAAATAGGTGTGTTATCCCTAGAATTATATAAGCTTGTTAAGTGAAACAAATACGATTAATACTATTTTATTTGCATCAAAATGTATGACACTCGGGTGCTACGCTGCTCCCGCTGTCAACTTTGGAAGCCATATTAGTACCAGCAGCTGCCACACTGCCACATTCCTGTGCTTGGGAAAATAGGAAGCGGGGGGAGGATTTTTAGAGTGTTGGTAGTTTGACATGATAGCATTCTTCTTTTCGGTCAAGGTCATGTTATTCCTGCACCTGGAGGAGGAGTGGTTGAAGGGATGTCCCAAGTTGGTGATTGGACCATGTGATGGGCTCATGGGTGCAAGGGTTGGGTTTGGACTTTTGAATTACCTTAAGGGAAAACCCGGAACTCTCAGATTCAGATTTTCCCAGATGTGCCAATATAACTACTCTAATAAAAGGAAACTTTGAGAAAATGCCTGTCTCAAAGTTTTTAATTGGAGTTGGATTTTCTGCAACCTTGGCACCCGCGTTGGTATGTTTGTAAAAAATAAAAAAACTACATAAATAATAATAATAAAAATTGAATTTACAAAAAAAAAGGGGGGGGAAGTATCAAGAGGGTTCCCTGCCTCTGATTAGAACAGGCCTCTGGACTAGCCAACAGTTCATAGTATCACATACATACATACAGACATAGAGATACATAGAGATATCTCGCCTCGTGGGCTTTAGGTCAGGACTTGCAATGGCAAGCAAAAATAACTCCAGAGGGCAATCCAAGCCATCTTCTCGATCTCAGAGTAAGTCAAAACATCCCAGGGAGAATTCTAAAGCTGCGGAAAAGGATGCAAAGAGACGCCAGAAGGCGTTGGACAAGCATATTAAAAAAATGCATGAGAGAGGCTGAACAGAAGCCTCAGTCCTCTTCTCCAGCCAATAAAAAAATAGATAGATTAAAAAATAGAGGGGTTGTGGGGGAGGGGGGGAGAATAAGACAGCTTCTACTTCTACACAACGCAACTGCCTGCTTGCCAGGGTTCCCATCGCTGCCTTTTTGCTGATCTTTCTTCCAACCTGTTTGGGCCTAGGAAAGCACCCGGAGGAAGAAGAAGAAGAAAAATAAACACCCTTTCCTGTACCTTTGATGAGTCGATACCACTGCTTGCAAACGAGGGCGGCCGTTTTGTGCTCCTGATACGGGGAGAGGAAGGACAAGATATACTCTAGCACCTCTTCCGGCAACTCTTGCATGGATCGGTGAGGCCGAGCCCCTTCCTCCTCCTCCTCTTCTTCCTCCTCCTCCTCTGGGTGAGCAGCAGCACACACTCCATTCTCCTGGTCCATGGTCCCTTCCGCCACGGTGTCCTCGGAATCCACAGCCATGAAGCTGTCGTCGTCGCTCTCTGAGTTAGCCATGGCATTCCAGTCCCCTGCTTCCCAAAAAAAATGGGAGGGGGGGAGGGAAAAGGCTATGGGTTACTGGGTGGAGGTGGGGGGGGGATACCTTATCTTAGAGGCCCATGCCAAGATGTTGAGCTGGGCAACTCGGGAACCCCTGGAAAATGGGCTTAGGATGGTGCAAATATTTGCACAATTCCTGGAAAAATAAAGATATAAAGCAGGGGTCCCCAAACTTGGCAACTTTAAGACTTATGGGTTTCAACTCCCTGAATTCTCCAGGAGCCAGCTAGAATTCTGGGAGTTGAAGTCCACAAGTCTTAAAGTTGCCAAGTTTGGAGACCTCGGATATAAAGAGACAGTCAAGAAAATACTAGATGGTGCAGGAAATGGATAGATTGGACATTGAAAATTAGACAGAAAGAAGATGTGGGCTATTATCAAATGTGGAATCTAGTTTACCAATAGTTGGGGGAAAAGGGAGGTGGAGATTAAGAATGTAAGTTTGTCTTGTTGAGCACATTAAATACCCAAGCCAACACTATGTTTATTCAGCACTAAGAAATGTATTTACCGTATTTTCCAGATTATAAGCCACTACTTTTTTCCCACACTTTGAACCCTGCGGCTTGTACAACAATGCAGCTTATCTATAGATTTTTCTTCGCTAACTGCCACCAGGGAGGGTGCAAAAACGTGACAGACGCAAGAGGTCAAGGCAAAGACGACGACGCTACCAGTAGTCTTTGGCGCACTCGACGCAAGCAGCACGACACGCACAAACACAAAATATTTGTCACACCCTCATCATGGAAAGTACACAAAGAAAAGCATATGATGCAGCTTTTGAGTTGAAAGCAATCGATCTGTCTATCCAGGAAGGAAATAGAGCTGCTGCACGTAAGCTTGGCCTTAATGAATCAATGGTGAGACGTTGGAGACGTCCGGCCGCATGCGAAGAGCATTCTTCTCTTTCTGTGGAAATATCTCATTTCACACAACGTATATATCTGTGGCTTATAGTCTGGTGCAGCTAATATATGTAAAAATATTTTTTTTCTTATAAAATTTAGTGGGTGCGGCTTATATTCCGAGACGCTCTATAGTCCGGAAAAGACGGTACTAGAAAATCAATAAAAAGGAGAGAGAGAGAAAAGAAAATGGGCTCATGAGGCAGTCAGATTGGTTTTGTGCAGACTCCGGTGTGCACATCTGTCACCTCTTCTGCAGGAGCTGCATTGGTGGCCGATTTGCTTCCAGGTGCAATTCAAGGTGCTGGTTGTCCCCTTTAAAGCCCTTCATGGCTTGGGGCCAGGTGATCTGAGGGAACATCTGTTGCTGGTCACATCGACCCGACCCATTAAAGTGGGGAGGCAGGGAATGTTGCAGGTCCCACTCCCGAGAGAGATACACCTGGTGGGACCCCGAAGAAGGGCCTTCTCCGTGGTGGCTCCCTCTCTCTAGAATATCATTTCCCAGAGATTAGACTGGCCCCCTGTCTAATACTCTTCCAGAAGGCACTGGAGTCCTGGTTTGGCCAGCGGGTCTGGGGAACCCAGAGAGGGATGGAGCCCATCAAATGGCTCGTGTGATCTGCTGTCGTCGGGGCAGAGCGGGTGGGAGTTGTTGTTTTTTCCCCCAAATTTTGTCCCGTTGTACTTTACTAATTTGATTCTTTTTTGTTAGTTTTTGTTTTTTTATTTTTTGTTTTAAATGTGGTTTTACATTGTGTAAGCCGCCTCAAGTCGCCATGGGCGAATAGGCGGCAACATAAATTAAATAAATACATAAACAAACCAACAAACCGAGTCCCCCTGCCCAACATTTTCATTCCTTTTCCTGGAAGGGTGTGTGAGAGAGGGAGGGGACATTGCCCTCCCTCGACAAGACATCCCTGCACACTGCTCAGAACCCTCCCAATGCACAGGAGCAACTTGGGAGCAACTAGGGAGCAACTGGGATGGGGGCTGCTCTGCTGACATCCGGCCCTCCTGCAGACCCCGAGGCCACCTTCCAAGAGCTTTTGGTTAGACTAGAAGCAGCACCTGACTGATCTTCTTCGGGTTCTTCCAGCCTAAACTCATCCTTCCCTTGAAATGAGGTGGTAATCTTCCTGCCTTGTTCATCCCCGCTTAATGCAGTCAGCTTAAATGCTCCCCCCCCCCCCCCCCCGCCATGGACAGACAGGTATGCTCCAGAGGGGAGGGGAGAACAGGCCTCACCTGGACAAGCAGGGATAAAGGTAACCAGAAGAACTGGGTTATCCTGCAACTGCAGGGAGGAGCCAACACACCTCAACTCCCCACTTCTCTGGGAATATGTCAGCCCACCCAGATAAACCAGACAGGAAGCCTCGACCAGGTGAGCTAATGCTCTTTATTGTAAAGCTGTGTGAACACGACCTTGGAAGCCAGACAGTGTAGTACGAATGTCTCACCATCATCCTTAACCAACTGAGCTGACCGTTAATCCATTGGGGGCTCCTGCCTCTTTTCCCCTCCCCCTGAGGTCATCCACACGTTCTATTGAGGAATACTGGGAGGAAGGTGAGATCTTGTGGAGTGAATCCCCCTAGTTTTGACCCCTGGTTTGGAGCTTCAGCCTTTTAAGAAGCAACTTGCTGTGAGAAAGAGAAGAAGAAGAAGTGGGGACAGGGCTGAGGCCAAAATAGATGAAGAACGGTTGCAGCAACCATGCCTGGATAGTCTAGGGAAGAGAAGGACCAGGGGAGACAGGATGGCAGTCTTCCAAGATTTGAAGGGAGAGGTGGAGAACGAAAAAGAGAAAATGGGAGAGGAGAGAAAGAAAAAGAGAACATGGGAGAGGGGAGAAAGAAAAAGAGAAAGTGGGAGAGAAAGAAAAAGAGAAAATGGGAGAGGATAGAAAGAAAAAGAGAAAGTGGGAGAGAAAGAAAAAGAGAAAATGGGAGAGGAGAGAAAGAAAAAGAGAAAGTGGGAGAGAAAGAAAAAGAGAAAGTGGGAGAGAAAGAAAAAGAGAAAATGGGAGAGGAGAGAAAGAAAAAGAGAAAGTGGGAGAGAAAGAAAAAGAGAAAATGGGAGAGGGGAGAAAGAAAAAAGAGGGAGAGGAGAAAAAGTGAGAAAGAACAGAAAGGGAGAGAGGAGAGAAAGAAAAAGGAAGGAAGGAGAGAAAGAAAGAAAGGGAGAGAAAGAGAGATCAAGAGAGAGTGACTGGAGGCTAAAACATATGAAGTTGCAGCAACTGGGCCTGGCTAGTCTAGGAAAGAGAAGGACCAGGGGAGACAGGAGAGCAGCCTTCTAAGATTTGAAGGGAGAGGTGGAGAACGAAAAAGAGAAAATGGGAGAGGAGAGAAAGAAAAAGAGAAAGTGGGAGAGGGGAGAAAGAAAAAAGAGGGAGAGGAGAAAAAGTGAGAAAGAACAGAAAGGGAGAGAGGAGAGAAAGAAAAAGGAAGGAAGGAGAGAAAGAAAGAAAGGGAGAGAAAGAGAGATCAAGAGGGAGTGACTGGAGGCTAAAACATATGAACGGTTGCAGGAACTGGGCCTGGCTAGTCTAGGAAAGAGAAGGACCAGGGGAGACAGGAGAGCAGCCTTCCAAGATTTGAAGGGCTGCCAGAGAAAGGAGGAAGGGGTCAAGCTATTTTCCAAAGCACCAGAAGGCCAGGCAAGGAATAATGGATGGACACTTAACAAGCAGAGATTCAATCTGGAAATAAGGAGGATTTTTTTTTCTGACAGTGAGAGTAATCAACCCATGGAACAGAAGGTTGCCTGCAGAAGTTGTGGGAGCTTCATCCCAGTCAACTTTTAAGAAGAGACCGGACTGCCCTCTGTCAGGAATGGTATATATAGGGTTTCCTGCTTGACAAGGGGGTTGGACTAGAAGACCTCCAAGGTCCCTTCCGACTCAACTCTGCTCTATCCCCCTGCTTCCCTTCTCCTCACAAATGAATTTGCACCATCTGAGAGCCTTCCTTTCACCACAGGAAGCCAACCCTCCAAATATCAACTCTGGCCCACTAGGTGGGGGGGGGGGCAGGGAAGGGTTAGGGAAGCACTGTAGGGTCCTGCAAGGATCTTCTAGATTAGAAGCTGAAGGCCAGACGTGGAAGGAGGGTCAAGGGGTTCTAAGTCCCCCTACCCCTTCCCTCACTTCCTCTGGGAAAAAGGAGCAATCTTCGGAAGGGTTTCTTGCCCACCGCAGCTGTTTACTAATTACATCCTCCCCGATTGTTCAGATCACTGAGTAACACTTCCTTCAGGAAAAGATCAAAGGGGCAACAGTACCACTCACCTTCCCACCCCACAAAGGATCAAGGAAGATGCCCGTCGCTCCCTCCCCCCCTGAGAATCTCCCAGATGTTGTGCAAGTGAATTTACGACTCTGCTTATCCGGGCAGGCGGGGGGGGGGGGGAATATGGAATGCTGCCCATCAGAAAGATCCATCCGGGAATTTCCTCACAGACCGCTGATGATCCTTTTGCACAGTTTCTGGGATGGCTTGGATGGAAGAGTGGGAAAAAGAGAATCAAAAGAGGATGCAAGGAACGAAGCAGGAGCGCACAGGTGAGCAATCCCTCCTCTACAAGAGGAAGACATTGTCTTGGCTTCTGAACGTAGCCTTTTTTTTTTTTTTTTTAGCTTTTGAATGTTGAATCCTGTATTCTAATATTTGAGGGGCTGCCACAAAGAAGAGGGAGGGTCAAGCTGTTCTCCAAAGCAGGGGTCTCCAACCTTGGCAACTTTAAGACTCGTGGACTTCAACTCCCAGAATTCTGGAGACCCCTGCTCCAAAGGACCAGAGGGCAGGACAAGAAGCAACAGATAGAAACTGATAAAGAGAGAGAAGCAACCTTGAATGGAGGAGAAACTTCTTCCTAACAGTGAGGACAATTAACTAGTGGAACAGTTTGCCACTGGAAATTGTGGGTGCTCTATCCCTGGAGGTTTTGAAGAAGAGGCTGGACAGTCACTTGTCTGAGGTGCTACAGGATCTCCTGCTTGAGCAGGAGACCTCTAAAGTGCCTTCCAGCTTCTATTCTGATTCTGTCTCTGGCTTCTTACCGAACAGGCTCTGCAAACAGTGATGTCCTGGCCCTTCATTGGAGGGAGGGGGCTTCTTATCCACTCTGTGCTACAGGCAGTGTCATTTACGTTCAGAGCTGGGTCCTCCATCAGCAGGAAGTAGGGGATATAAATGCAAATTATTGAAGCTTGATTGGAAGGGGGGTGGGGAGTGTGCAAAAGACGAAACCAAAGTGGAGCCAGTTGTCCGGCCATCTCCCAAAGGAGCCAGAAGAGCTTCCCTGCCTTAGCTCTGCACGTTCTTTCAAGCTTCAGGGTCAGAAAACATTGGGCATCAGACATGACACTCTGTTCTATCACAGAACAGAAAAGAGAAAAATAGCTCCCTTAATTGCCAGATTGAGCCAATGTTTCCAATAGCTTAATGGGGAATGAATCTGAAGGCCTGAAAACTTTCCGTTGCAAGACGGCGGAAGCAACGACAGGTTTACAGTCTCTATACTTTCTACAGATCTTCCCTTCTCCTGCATTGCTCCCCAAGGCTCAAATCGGCCAGGATTTCCCCAGGGCAGCAAGCTCACACACATGCAGGGGTCGGATGCTACTGGTTCTACCCAGTTCTAAAGAACCAGCAGCTCTGAAGAGCAGCAGACACAGAACCAGCCCACCCACCCGCCCGGGCTCTTACCTGTCCTTTATTTCCTGCTTTTTCAACCTCAGCTGCTTTGCCCAGCACAGCTGAGGTTGAAAAAGCAGGAAAGAAGAGGATCTTCTAAAGCTGCCCACATGCGGGCAGCACTTTTCAGCTGTCCAGGAAGCACAGCCTAAGGTTATTTTACACGTGCAAACACCGTGTGTCAGGTGCACCTGCGCACAAAATGTAATCACTGAACCAGTAGTAACGCCGGTTGAATCCCACCCCTGCACACATGTTGTTCATCTGTCCCAGACAACAATCCTAAGTTGCATTAACAGAGGGGTTCAATCAAGATCGCATGAGGTACTAGCACTGCTCTTACAAAGCCTTAGTAAGGCCTCACCTAGAATACTGCACCCAGTTTTGGTCACCACACTATATAAAAAAAAAAGAGATGTTGAGACTCTGGAAAGAGTGCAGAGAAGAGCATCCAGGATGATTAAGGGACTGGAGGCTGAAATATATGATGAATGGTCGCAAGAATTGGGTCTGGCTAGTCTAAAGAAAAGAAGACTTAGGGGTGACATGATAGCAATATTGCAGTATTTGAGAGGCTGCCACAAAGAAAAGGGGGGTCAAATTATTCTCCAAAGCACCTGAAGGTAAGAGAAGAAACAATGGATGGAAACTGAGCAAGGAAAAGAAGTAACCTGGAATTAAAGAGAAACTTCCTAACAGCGAAGACAATTAACCAGTGGAACTGCTTGCCACCAGAAGTGCTGGGTGCTCCCATCACTGGAGGCTTTTAAGAAGAGACTGGAGAACCGTTTGTCTGAAATGGCATAAGGCTTCCTACTCGAGCAGAGGGCTGGGCTAGAAGATCTCCAAGGCCCCTTCCAGCTTCTATCCTGGATTGATTCAGCGAAGAGCCCCCCACCCAGGGGAAAAGCCCCGGCCGAGCCCCCTCCCCTTTTAAATCCAACCGGCTGATGTTGAACACCCTCCCCCCCCCCTTTATAATGGATCCAACGATGGCCGGGACCGGTCCAATGGAGGCGGAGAGGGCGGTTTGGCTTCCCTCCTCCAGCCTTTCAGCGGTCTCTGCGCCATCAGCTTCCCGGCAGCCTTGCAGCCGCTGTTGATCGGGGAGAGAGGCGGCATCCGGGCATCCCCACCCCCCGCCCCGGCCTCGCAACGGCAGCCCAGGGCCGAAGGAGAAAGACTGTCCCCAGGCCAGGAGACCCGCCACAGTCCCCGGGGGAGCCGACAGGCCGCGCTTGGCCGGCCGGGCAGGGCACGTGGATTCCCTCACCACCACCTCCTCCTCACCCGGGTCTGAGGCGGCGAGCGCTCCCGAGGGTGCGAAGGGCGCCTCGGAAGAAGAAGGGGGCCGCGTTCGCGCGTTCGCTGGGAAATGAGGAAAAACCGAGGCCCGCCGCCGTCGTCGCCGCCGCCTCACCTCAGTTCGCCCGGCCGGCTTCACAGCGCTTCTTGCCACTTGAGCGGGCGCCCGTAGGCCCCGCGGCGGCCGACTTCGCGCAGAGCTTGGACCTTCCCGGCCGCCGTGGCAGACGCCGACGCCATCTTGCAGCTGTCCCAACCGGGAAGGGGAGGGGGGGAAGAGGGCGCGGGTCAAGGCGGGGCGGCTTGACGTGAGGCGCATGCGCGCGTGGGCAGAGTCGGGCGAGGCTCCGCCTGGCGGGCGTGAGGCGCATGCGCTTTGGCCAGCCCCAGAAGGTCAAAGTGGGGAAGAGGTGAAGATGGCGCCATGATAGGCGTGGCGGAAGGAGAAAGGTCCGGTATCGCGTCCAAAAGGCTGGGCGTTCCCGGAAGCAAAAAGAGATTCCCGCCTGTAGCTTGCGGCTGGTCCCCCCGCCATTGCACACTACCGTTGGCGGGGAAGTTGTGCCTCTTTCTTCCACGTGGAAGAGAGTGTGTTAGTGGCGTATTGTGCTTCGGTATGCGGGCTCATGAGGCCCTCAAGGCCGCACATATCCACTTTCGGGAGCAGGGCAGGCGAGAGTCCTGCTTTCCTCCCCGCGAATCGGTATTTGGGCCCGTCTGCTCCCGCTTCAGCCCGGCGATCGTGAACGGAGCGAGGCCGAGACGCGAAAAATTTGCGCTATTGGGAGGGCTGACAGCGCAAACCGCGCATGCGCAAAAAACCTTCCAGGGCGTCTCCCGATGAGCTGTTCTGAGGTGGGCGGGCATTAGACGGCAGGGTATGAAGTTGCCCTGCAGGGGGCGCTCGATCGGCAGCCGGGCAAGCCGGCCTCTCTAAATAGAGAAGCCACCCGGGAAAAAAAGGGCCGCTGGCGCATGCGCGTCTGCACGAGCCGACGCCAAAGGTGGGGCCGGCCGGCCGCGGCCGCCGACAGGATAGGACTGGGCGCCGCGCGCATGCGCTCCGGACGGGCTGGCGGCGGAGGGGCATTACAATGGAAGATGAGGAGGTCGCCGAGAGTTGGGAGGAGGCGGCCGACAGCGGAGTGAGTCCCGGCGAACGCCGCCGAGTCCGAGCGGGGCCCCGAGAGGAGGCGGACCCGTCCCGCCGGGTGGGATGGCGAGGTCGGGGTGGGGCGGGGAGTGGGGCGGGGGGGTGGCGAGGCATCCCGGGTCGGCCGAGGCTCTTTAGGCCTCTTAAAGGGGCCGCGCCCCCATTTCACCCAACACGTGGTCTCGGAGCCACCGGCTCTCCCTCTGGGCCGGGGGAAAGGCTGAGACGCCGGCGGGACAGCAGGGTCCTCCCGAGCTCCGGAGGGACCGCGGCAGAGCCCGATCGCCTCTCGGCCTTCTGCAGGGAGGGGATTTCCTGCTTTAGCGGGGGAGGGGGGTTGGGCTAGAAGACCTCCAGGGTCCCTTCCTGCTCTGTCATTCTGTATTCTGACAGCGAGCGCCCGAAGGAGGAGAGGGCTGCCCTCCGCAGCAGAGCAGGGGCCGATCTCCGTCGGGGCCGCTTCCCAAATGGAGAAGCAGCCGCCGGGAGCGGAGTCGAGCCCTTCCGCCTGCGGACGAGGGAAGAGACGGAAGAGCCTCTGTGCCCTGGGGGAGGGAGGGGGGGGGCTCGTGGCTCCTTGGATCCCTCGTCCTCCTCTGTCCTGTCCTCCCGCAGCTCCGCATCCGGGCTCAGCCGCCTCCCCGTTGCAGGGATCCCTGGAAGGGGACGGGGTGCCTGCATATCTGCCTGCAGATCCACCGGCAGGGCCCCCGAGGCCCCACTTTCTACGGCATTTTGGAGCCAGGGAGGAAATCCTTGGCTTAGGCAGGGCAGTCCTCGACGTTACGACCCAACCACGACCTGGATGTTGTCGAGGGAGGCTTTGGTTTTTGACCCGTTTTATGACCTTCCTTGCCGCGGTTGTTAAGGGAATCTGGCTTCCCTGTTGACTTGTTGGAAGGTCGCAAAAGGGGATTGCATCACACACACACAAAAGACACGGTGACTGGCATTAATATGAACCAGTTGTCAATTATCCAAATGTAAATCGCGTGACCTGTGGTTGTGGTTCAGCAGTCAGAAGTGTGAAAGATGGTCCGCAAGTCACTGTTTGTTTTTTTGGGTTTTTTTTTGGTGCCTTTGTAACTCCCAGCGGTCCCTAAAATGAACTGTTGTAGGTCGAGGACTGCCGGCAATGTAAAAGGAGTAACTTCCTGAAAAGCCTCGGTTCCAGGCTTCAATGCTGGTTTCTATGCACCGCCCCTTTGGGGGTCTTCTACCTCTGTGCCCTTTGCAGGTGATATACCTGAGAAGGTATATCTTGCATGGCTTTGGATGATTGTTTCCTTCTTCCCAGGACTGCAGAGCAGGGGCCAAAATCACACTCACCCCCTGCTCACCCTCATCCGTCCTTCCCAGGGAGGGAGGGAGGCTTAGCAATTGTCTGCCAGGACCCCAAAGGGAAAGGTGGCTATGTTCCTACAACCCCTCTCTTAGGGATGCAAGATTTCCTGCCTGCCACTTCCAATTCCTACCCGACCCTTTTGAGTGAAGGGAGGACTATGAAAGGCAGAGAAGCCTCTAGAATAGGGGGTCTGACACAAATTGGGGTCTCTCTTGTGTATGTGCACATGTACATGTCGCTGCCTTTCAGACTTCTGGAACCTCCCATGCAGGTTTGACAGTCCCTTCCCATCCTGGTGTCTCCATTCCCTCCTGGCTAATGGATTTAGTGCCACCACTTATTTCCCATAACCCTATATGCAATCACCTTGCCTTATCCCCCCTTGCACAATTATTCTCACCAAATTTCGCCGTTGCTTTCTGTAATTTTTTTCTGACTGTACTTATTTGTTGCATTTATGTTGACACCACCCCTCACTCTGTGAATAACTTTGGAGTAAGATGCTGGCTGGCTTAGCTGCTTCTATCAGCTGCAGATCATTTAATGGGGAGGGGGCAACGGTAGGGAGAATCCATTCTCTGAATGAAATTCAGCAGGGAGAGAGGGAGGGCCACCCTCGACACAGGAAATGGCGGTGTTCGTACAGGCGATCTGACCTGAACCAAGAGCCCAATTTTGGCCAATTGTAAAATGAACTACTTGGATAAGACGGGCATCTACCAAGGCGTGTTTGGAGTTCGCTGGAGAAGAAAACTCATTCAGCCCAAGCGAGTTTGCCTTCACTTTCAAAGATTAACTTGCCCTCCAGACTTTGGACTAGAAAGCAAAACGCAGTCACACGTCAGTGGGGAAGCTACTAAGGGAATGCCTCCCTTCTTGCAAAACTAGTGCAGGACAGCCTCCCATCCAGGAAGGGCCACTAGAGCAACCATTTCCTACAGAGCCAGCAGCCTCAGAAAGTACCCTTGGGCGAGCTGGGACCACGTCTCTGTTCTGGGGAAACACCCCCCCCCGCCCCCCTGCCCGCTGTCCTGGCAGAGGGAGAGTTGAGCCAACTGGCCAGGCTGTTGGGCCACCTCTTAGTGGCCTTGCTTGCTTGGAATGAGAGCAATGGTCCCTCAAGTCTTAAGATGGAGAACTGATTCTCATCTCTCTGGTTAGCGATCTTGAACGATGACGTCCGCCCACTCCCCTCCCCATGGTTTTGACAGTGAGAATGACCAGGCATGCACTGTGTTCATGATGGTAAGTACGCCGCTGGAAGTGGTCTTGGTCAGCAGGGCCAAAGGCGTGCCATTTCCTGGGACTCTAGCCGAGAAGTCCGTCTGATTCTCAGCTGCTGCCGAGAATCGGGGCAACCTGCAACCGCCCGGGCTCTAATTTTATCTCGCTTGTTTGCTCAAATGCGAAGCATCAGCAGGCGCAGCTGCTAGGGGATCCGATGCCTGGCATGAGCCCATTTTGATTCTGGGCTGTGGATAAGGTTCATCCTGGGCTCCCTTCCCAGGGAAGGCCTTGGCTTTCTCCACCATGAAAAGCAAAGGGTTGAGAGGGTCTCTCTGTCTCTCTCTGTGTCTCTCATCTCTCCTTCTCTCCCTCCCTCTTCCCCCTCTCATATCTCTCCCTTTCTCTCTCATCTCTCCCTCCTATCTATCTATCTATCTATCTATCTATCTATCTATCTATCTATCTATCTCCTCTCTCTCCCCTCCTCTCATCTCTCCTTTTCTCCCTCCCTCTTCCCCCTCTCATATCTCTCCCTTTCTCTCTCATCTCTCCCTCCTATCTATCTATCTATCTATCTATCTATCTATCTATCTATCTATCTCCTCTCTCTCCCCTCCTCTCATCTCTCCTTCTCTTCCCCCCTCTTCTCCCCCTCATATCTCCCCACCTCTCTCTCTCTCTCTCTCCCCCTTCCTCTCCCTTTCTCTCTCTGTGGAACCTCTTGATGCTTCAAAGATGAGTTAGTAACGGATGGTGAGACGGTGGCATTGTCTTGCTGGGGAAAGGGAGGGCCTGGCATGCCGCTTGGTACTGCCAGGTGTCTGACCCCAGAGGGATGGAACGTGACCCACTTGACGTTGCCTTGCAGGAAATAGACAGACGACTGGAAAAGAAACTGAAAATCAGCCAAAAAGAAAGGTGAGACTATTTAGAATCATTCAGTAGCGTTCTCCTCTGGGGTGGCTGGGAAAATCAGACTGGCGTTCTGATTTTTGTTTTTAAAGAATCTTATATCAAACCTTCAAGCCCTGATTCTGCTGATTTAGTCAGAAAATCTTGATCGGCAACCAAGCCTTGGGCTGTTGCCTTGCATTTTTGGTGATGAGGCAGAGGCTCTTAGTTCAAAGCAGGGGTCTCCAACCTTGCCCACTTTAAGTTTTGTGGACTTCAAATCCCAGAATTCCTCAGCCAACTTTGCTCTGGGAGTTGGAAGTCCACAAGTCTTAAAGTGGCCAAGGTTGGAGAGCCCTGGTTCTAAGGACTGGGGGGCGGGTTTGGCCAACAGCTTTAAAATATTGTCTCTCCCTCTGCTTCCTTACAGCAGGAAATCCAAGTCCCCCCCCAAAGTGCCGATTGTAATTCAGGACGACAGTCTTCCTTCGGGCCCGCCTCCGCAGATCCGGATCTTAAAGCGGCCCACGAGCAACGGGGTGCTGACCAACCCCAACTCCACCAGCCGACCTGCCTTCCCCGTGAAGACCCTGGCCCAGAGGGAGGCCGAATACGCAGAGGCCCGGAAGCGGATTCTGGGCAGCGCTAGCCCGGAAGAGGATCAAGAAAAACCCATCCTTGACAGGTAAGGGAGTCCTTTTGCTGCTGCTGCCATCGCCCAATTTCTCTGCCCTGCTCTCCTTCTGACCTCTGGGTCTCTGCTGCCCTGAGGCCAAGATCCTGTCCATGCTCAGAAGACGAGGATGTAGGGCCTACCAGCTCAGGCTTTTGTCCCATTGGGCTCAGCTTGGGGGAAGAGAAGCATGTGGTCAACTCATAAAACATCCCTATGCCTGTTTTAGTAGTTGCCATTAAAAAAATGGGGGGAGACGAAGGGAATCTGGAAACGCAGTGCAGCATTTGAAAGCAAAAGTACATTCCAACTCTTATCTTTAAAAGATTGTAGCCAAACTACCAGAGCTTTTGCCAGCAGATATCTTTAATTGGAGAATGTGATTGATGACACCCAGCCTGTGAAGGTGCTCAACTGGTTTATGAGACACCCAGGGGGGAGGGGGGAAACAGGGTCACAGGGGACTGTAAATTACGTGTGCCAGAGTTGGCTTCATACAGGGCAGGGCCAGTATGTTGCCTCTAATGAATCCTTTGGAGTTTTTTGAAGTTTGGCTCGAGAATCATGATTTAATTAAGACGACTTCTGGAATCCTGACGCATGTTCAGAAAGCCACTTCGAGGGGATTGGTTTCCCAAAGGAGGATCTCGTCCTGGGCCTCCTTGGGTCTGGACCACCAATCCTTTTCTTCGGAGAGCTGGGCCTCATCCCTCCTTCGGAGCCCCCTGGGGGGGAGCTTTTATCTGGACTGAGTGTTCTTCCCCTTCCCTCCCCCAGGCCAACAAGGATCTCCCAGCCAGAAGACTCCAAGCAGCCCAGCAATGTGATCCGGCAGCCATTGGGCCCCGACGGTTCGCAGGGCTTCAAGCAACGCAGATAGGCTTGGCTGGCTGACCAGCTGCAATGAAAGCAGGGTGCTCCCCTTCCTCAGCAGGCCAATGGACCTGAGCCATAGGGGTGGGACTTGCTCTAAGCGTCCTCTGGTGACCCTCAGCACTGGGACTCCTGCTAGAATCGACATGCCAAGGAGGGCCCACCGAGGGAGGAGCCGGCAGCGGGGCGGGCTTCTCTTCTGGGGGACCGGCTTGCTGCAACTCGCTGCCTGCTGAAGCGAGCGTCCGGTCCCGGCAAAGGAGTGACTTTCTCCCGCTGGCTCCCTCTGGGATCGGAAGCGAGAGGCAGGGGTGGGCTTCTACCTCTCAACATGTGCATGTCGGTGCGTGTTACGTTTGGAGCAAGATACAGAGGGGGGCAGGGGGGGGCCGGAAGGTTGGATCCGCAAAGGTTGGATCCTTTGCCTTGGGGGAGGGGATGGCTTCGCGTGTGGGAAGAAGAAGGAGAAGAAGAAGAAGAGGTGTGTTAGCTGTTTTGACTTGTTTATCTGAGAAACGGTAGTTGCTAGCGTCGAGAAAGGAGGAGGGAAGTTGGGAGAAAGCAGCTGTGGGCCGCTCTTCACTCTTCCTGCTTGCCTGCCCTTTGGAATGGACGGACTGGAGGAGGATGCCTCGGCCTCTTCTTTCCACCAGGTCGTCCTCCATCGCTTCGTGAAGATGGCAGACATTCCTCTGCCTCTGTGGGACGAGTTGGGACCCCTTCCTCTGCCTCTGTGGGACGAGTTGGGACCCCTTCCTCTGCCTCAGGGCAGGGGGGGGGTTTGCCCTGCCCTCTAGTCTTGACCGGCCTTTTGCCTCTTGGTGCTGCTTCTAGACAAAGATATGGGAGGTCTGCTATATTTTGCCACTAGGACTCCTGGCCTAGGAATAGAATAGTTCCTGCCTCCCTGCTGGTCCTCGGGAGGATGCAGACGGCGGGGGGGGGAGGGGAGCAAATGTCGCTTGTGTTGGCCGTGGACGTCAGGCCAGCTGGGGCCCTGTGCGTTGAGGCGTTTGGCCTTGTTCGTTCTTGGTCAAGTCTGCTTATCGGGAAGGCAAAAGAAGTGCGCAAGGATGGAGATCAGGTGTCCTTTTCCCCTCTCGAAATGGGACGGATCCCCCAAGACTCCGAAGGCCTCAAGAACAGGACCATTTTCAAGATGGGCCCTGGGGAAGAATGGATTTGCAGTGATGTTGGGGGGGGGGGGGCGCTCCGTGGCTAAGCAATACTTCTTTAGCTTTTTCCCAGGTGGTCGGACAAAAAAAAAAAAAAAAAGACACTCGAGGCGGACTGGTTAGGAGACCCTGCCAAGTGTCAGACCAGCTGGGGCTTTGCTCCCCAGCAGCCATATTTGAGGGTGGGGAGGAGGAGAGCCTCCCTCCCCCATCACTTCCAGGTGCCTGGGCTCGCTCGCTTCACTGTGTTTCCCAAGTCTGCCTTTCGGTTTTTTGCTGTGTGGTTTGGGGAGGACAGGAGCGGTGTAGAAGGGGACACCTCCGCTGCGGTCTGTCTCCAGGGGAACCCCACCCTTAAAATTCCTCTCCTGCTGGGAGAAGGAAAACACGGAGGGGTGCAGGAGGGTGTAACTCTCTCTCTCTGCGTGGGTGGGTGGGTGTGCCGGAATGGTGTCTCTTTGTACATCAACACAGGAAGTGTGTCAAAATACCGCAAAAGAAGTAACCGGTCAAAAGAGTAATAATAGAAATAAAAGTACCTGTGTACAAAAAAAGTGAAAAACCCGGCTGGCCCTTGAATGTGTGTATATCCTCTCTGTCCATCCTTGACTCTCCCCCCCGATTTGCTTTTCTGACCCCCCCCCCCAGATCTTCGGCCTCCCCTCGTTCTCCCCCATTCTTGAAACTGCCTCTCCCCTTCTAACCCTGGAACTGCCTCACTCCAGCTGCCTTCCCAGCCATAGTGGCTAAGGTTCGAATCATTTTTACAGATTAACGGAAAGGGTCCTTGGAGGTCATCTAGTCCAAACCCGCCCAAGCAGGAGACCCTACACCATTTCTGACAAATGACAGTCCAGTCTCTCCTTGAAAGCCTCTTTCGTACCTCCCTTCGGATGTTAAAAAGAGGAAGGGGCAGGGGAGCCGTGCAATTGTTTGAGCAGCTTTTAATTTTCCCACGGTAGCCGACGGGCAAGCGGCGGCTTTCTCCCGACCCCCGAGCGTCGCTGCAACCCGCGTGGCCCCAGGTAGCGGCTCCTCCGCCGACCCGCCAGGGGGCGCTAGAGCCGCTTTATGAAGACATAAAGGGCGGCGTGGGTGGGGCTTCCCGTTTCCGCGGCGAGGGAGTGACGGCAGGCGCGCTCCTCGCGGAGAGAAGACTCCTGCGCATGCCCGGAAGAGCCCAGCGTTCCGGTGGAGGGGGGGCAAGATGGCGGAAGGCGAAGACTACGAGTCCGTCTTGTGCGTCAAGCCGGAGGTCCACGTCTACCGGGTGCCCCCGCGCGCCTCCAACCGCGGCTACCGGTGAGTCTCTCCCCCGGCGGTTAAGGGTCGTGGGCGGTGCGGGATTCCCAGACCCATCATCCCCTGGCTGGGCTGACCGGTTTCCCGGTGCCTCGGAAGAAAACCCTGCTGCTGCTGCTGCTGCTGGGCATGCGCAGAGAGATCTCCTGCACCCATTTCCCTTCCCCCCCCCCCCCATCCAAACTTTCCCGGCAAAGCGGATAACGGGAAGCCGGTCGTGGGGAGACTCCCCAGGGCGAGAGGCGGCGCTGGAGGGCCGGGCTAGCTTGGCTTTTCCTCCCGCCGCTAGTGCCGCGGAGTGGCAGCTGGACCAGCCGTCCTGGAGCGGCCGAATGCGCATCACAGCCCGGGGCAGCGTGGCCTTCATTAAGCTGGAGGACAAGAACTCGGGTAAGGGGCCGCCCGGGGGTGGGGCTGAGGGGTCTTCCCGGAGGGCATGGCCCAAGGGCCGCGGGATACCGGTGGGCAGGCAACAGCGGACCGGATGCCCACCTGGCCCTCCTCCCCTCCCCCAGGAGAGCTTTTCGCCCAGGCTTCCGTAGACCAGTTTCCTGGCATCGCCGTGGAGGGCGTGACGGACTCGAGCCGGTACTTTGTCATCCGGGTCGAAGATGGAAATGGTACGACTGGTGAGATGCTTTGGATCCTGCCCTCTATGGGGGGGTGGGAGGGAAGATCCAGTCTTTGGAGAGGGAGGGGCAAAGTTGGTTGTAATTTTACCGGGAAAGCCTTGTCTGTGGCATCCGACCCCTGTCCTTGGTGCTGATGGTGGAGGCTTTCCCCGGTGCTCGGGAAAAAAAGGCAGAAATCATTCTAAGCGAACCTTGTGAAATACTCTTCACTCTTTGTTTCCTTCCTTAAGTGGCGTGCAAGGCTGTGGGCAACCCTCCCTTGGGCCATCCGCTTCCCCCTTCTCTCTTTATTGGGCTGCTTCCCAACCTGGGCTCTTCTGCGAATATCCTTGGTTCTCTAAGCTTCCGCTGGGCTCTCCTCTCTCAATGCCTCTTCCTTGTTCGATCCGCCGAATCTTCTTTGCTATCCACGGTAACTCTCTGTTAACCAGATCCACAGGCACCTGCGTGGGTGGCTATGGCCCATCCTAGCAGACAGGTGCCACGAGAAAGTTGAACTCTCGGCAGCCCTCCTTAGTGGGCCTGTGGCTTCTCACCAGGTCACCAGCCTGGGTGGAGAGGGCCCTTTGGGCGGTTCTGCTGCAATCGAACTGTGTGCGCGAATGCTTTGGTACGACTCTGCCTCCCTGAGGTCTTTCTTTCAGGCTTCCCGGTGGGCTAACCTTACAGCCAGTGACTTCCGCTGCCATCCTGAGCCTAGTTTTCCTTACAGGGCGCCGTGCATTCATCGGAATTGGCTTTGTTGACCGAGGTGATGCTTTTGACTTCAATGTGGCGCTGCAAGATCATTTCAAGTGAGCAGCCTTTCCTTGGTGCCAGGACTCTGCTGGAGGCTCTTTTCCCAGGAAGGGAAATCCAGCAGAGTTGGTCTCCCATGACCAGTCACGGTTGATCCTTCTTGACCTGCACCCGCCACTCAAAACCTGGCAAAAAATCTGGCGTTTGGGAACAACACTGACAACTTTTGTTTATATCATGTTTTGCATTTATTCACTGCCCATCTTGCTGTTATGCAACTCTGGGAGATTTAAAATTTGATAAAACAATGTAAAAGGCCCAACACAATAAGACAATAAATATATTAAAAATATTAAGAGAAAATAGTTAAGGTAGCGGGGGTGTATACAATAGAGTGGAGGAGGTATCTTTTAATGCAATAACCACCTCCAAGATAGCACATGCCCCCTCATTGGCCAATCTGCAACCTTGGTAGAATGGCTCCACTTTAACAGCCTTCCTTGACCTTGTTTGGGAGAGCGCCCTCTGAATCAGCAGAGGGAGGCTTGTTCTAGAGCAGGGCCTTCGAACTTGTGGCCTGCTGGCCAGATGTGACACCTGCTGGCTCCGCCCCTGCCCAGTTTAGCGAAGGAGGGGAAAAAAAGTCCTGATACATCATGTGATGCTGCCATGACGACGCGAGTTTGACACTCTGTCCTAGAGGGAGGAAACTACAGAAAACATTCCAGTTCTCCTCCTCTCCTCCAGGTGTTTCAGAAACCTCTCAGGAGCCATACCTGGGCCAAACAAGGGAACGAGATCCAAAGCAGCAGGGGGACCACAGATTCCATCACTGCTTGTTTCTCACCCCCTTGTTTCCTGCTCTGGAGGGAAATAACAGATTTGGGAGGTCACCTTTGCTACGTGGATTTTTTTTTTTTTTTTCTTCCCAGGAATAGAAATGCCTATCTTAAGTAACTGGCCTCTCCCTTGCCGATTCGGCCTGCATCTTTTCTTGATCTCCACTGCTTTTCTTTTTCTTTCTCTCTCTCTCTCTCTCTGCAGGTGGGTCAAACAACAGAATGAGTTGGCCAAAGAAGCCCAAAACCCAACCCCGGTGCCCAAACTTGACCTGGGCTTCAAGGAAGGGCAGACCATCAAGCTCAACATTGCGGTGAGAAAGGCCTTGGGTTTGTTTTTTTTGTCCAGGGTTGAGGAAGCAAGACAGATGCATTCAACTCCAGTTATAAGCCTCGGCAGTGCAGTGGCCCTCTTGTCAGCTTGGTGGGTGATTCCTGCCCTGTTTGAGTCCTGGGAAGGGAAGCGGAACCTGAAGTCCAACATTTGGGGAAGAAGTGAGGATGAATCCCTCCTCCTCCTCCTTGGGCTCTCTCTTCAAGTGGGAGGCTTCCAAGGGTGCCTTTTTGGTCTTCCCCCAGAACATGAAAAAAAAGGATGGCTCCTCGGGAAGTAGGGCACGAACTTCTGACACCACAGGACTCCCCCTTCTTCCCCCGCCTCCAGGGGGAAAGACCCCCTTCCTCCCCACACCTGGAGAGCAGCTTCTCTTACCTCTTCCGGGAACCTCAGCAGATGCCACCCAAACAGGTCTGTGCGGCTCCTCGAAGGGGTGGTGGTGGGTGGGTTCACTTTGGTACCAAAGTAGAAAAGGGAGGTCCTGCTTTGAGACTTCCTGAGCTGTCTGGTGGTAGGTGGGATCACCTGGGGCCTTTTACACCCACCTCAAGGACCACAGGCCCCATTTCCTCCCCAGTCATCTAGCCGCCCCTTAGCAGATGCATCCATTGTGCAAACGTCTTTTTAAGGAAACGGATGCATGCTAAGTAATAGGACTTCTCTTTGCCAGCTCAGACAAAAGCCCTTTCTTCAAGGAACATCTGGAAACAGGAAAGACAAAACTAGCCTCTTTTTTCTCCCTGCACTTTGTTTGCCAGCAGATGTTGCCGGGTCTCGGACCTCACAACCGCCAAGTTCTTCAAGAGAAGCTTCTGCAGACATCTGGGGAGATTTCACCCAAGCTTCTGGGTAAGGAGATGCCCCTTTTGTCATGTTTTGGGAAGTTAAGTCCTGCTCCCTCGCGTTCTCCAGCACATTTTCTTTCTCCCAAAAGGACAGGAGCAGTGGAACCATTGTGTCCATACAGTGGGGGATTGTCTTGAAGTCCTGCACCATGACAAATTTAGCATTACTGTCCCTTTTTTTATAATATAGCCTAGACTTTAGCAAAGAATGTGCCAGCCCCACTATTTACGTAAGACACAAAATCAACTTCCCAGGAAGGATAAAGCCACTTTTAGTGAGATTGGTATAAATTCTGTTTGTATAACTTTTCCTTCATGCTTCAGTGAATCAGGGAAGGTCTACCTGCACAGCTTTCAAATGTTATCTGGACACTCTGAACTTAAAGTTTTGGCCCATTTTTGCCTAGGCCAGAGTTTTTATATATCTTCGTCATCTCCCATCCTCTGAACCAGCATTTCCCAACCAAAGGCAAGACCTTATGGACTTCAGCTCCCAGAATTGCCCCAGCTGCTTGTCTATGGAACTCTGGGACTTGTAGTCAACCTATGTTAAAATTGTTCATGTTGGGAAACAGTGTTTTAAACCATAGGACGATCTCAGTAAAATTTATAGTTCAGTCAAGTATGGTATTTTAAATAGTATTTTTCTACTGAGCTATAATTGTAAATAGTGGGTGAATTTTTCCATTAAATAGAATTAAGTGCAGATCAAAGAAGTACGCTGCATATTTGACTTTGGAGTTTTATCTCCTTTAATGACCAGCGGCAAACCAAGGTTGCTTGCCTGCTGTTAATTTTCACAGTAGCTGTAATTTAATTAATCAGTGAATTGTTTAAGAGATCAGCTGCTCCATTTGTTAGAGCAGAGGTCCCCAACCCCACGGGCTGTGGCCTACTACTGGGCCATAGCCCCTTCAGAACTGGGCCCCCTCAAGTGGGGAGCATGCATGGACGCAACTCCATTTGTGTGCCTGCCGTTTTCACAAATGGAGTTGCACAAACTCATGCACACACACCTGCCATTCACAAAGAAGTCCATCAAGCCGGAAAAGTTTTGGGACTGTTGTGTTAGAGCACAAGTTTTCAGACTCCGCTACAGGGCTGCCACGGGGTGCTAAGTATCATTTCAGGCGACTTCTGCTTTCCTCCCTTGGAAATTCTTGCTGGAGTCCTTAAGAGGTGTCTCCAGCACAGAGGCTGGCTAACTGGTTAAAATTCCTGGAGGTTGTAAATACCACTTGTTGATTGCAGAACATCCAAATTTCTGCCCAAACTATGGACCCCCAAGGTGTGGCTTCTGGTTCCAGCAAGTGCCGGGGAATCTCTCTAGTTCAAGGGCTGTGTTTGTCTTTGTCTCCTCGTAGGTCCGGCTCTCAGCCTCAGCAGAACTCGGGTTGGGTCCAGTTCTGAAGCAGAAGGGAAGGCCCAAAGGCCAAGGAGAGGAACTCCTTTTGGAGGCCAGAGACCGGGAGATGGCCCCGTGCCTCGCTGGCTCTCCCAACAGATCCTCTGCCTGGATGGGTTTGACTTTGGCTATGGACCTTGTGGCAAAGCAGAGGAGGGGGGCTCCCTGCAAATCGTCTGGCTCTCTCTTCCACCAGCACCTGGGACTTTGTGTGTGTTTGTGTAGGGGGCTGCAGTGGCTCAAATGGCAGCCTGTTGCTTATGAAGCAGAGATCTTCTCGCCTGCTCTTCTGTCTCTCATCCTTCCCAAGAGGAGCAATGTACTTTGGAGGGCGGGGAGGGGGGGGGAATGGTTGTGCCAGGACAACCAACAATGTTGGGTTAGGGTCAGAGTCCAAAGGGTTGGGAAAGGTTAGCCTTTGGAGGGATTGTGCCCCACGGGGGCGGGGGCGCATCATTTTCTCTTTCCGGGAGTCCACGCGCGTCGTCGTCGTCGTCTTTCTCTCCTGCACTCCGTGTCCCGAATAAAAACCTTTCTTGCCAAGCCAGCCTCGCGCTTCCTTGTTTTGACAGCCGGGGGAAGGTGACGGCGGCGGCGTTGTAGGTGGGCGGGAATGACCTCAGGCAGCCACCGTAGCCAGGCGGAGAGGAGGGACGGCGGGAAACGTTCTCGCGCGCCTCTTCAGCACGGGCCCCGCCTCCTCGCCCGGTGCCATAGCAACCGCCGGTGTGTGTAGCGGGCGGTGGCGGGGGGAGCCCTTCAGATTGCGGCCCTCGCGCCCTTTCCTCGCCGGGCGCCCTCCGGCTCTGAGGCAGCCGCGTCGGCGGTCCGATCCGGGGCTAGGAGGACGGGGTGCAGCGCCTTGAGAAAAAGGCCTCTGCGGCAAGCCCCCCTACTCGACTTCGGCGGCGACCCTTCGGCGGGAGGGAGCCCCTCACGCAAGGGATGCTGGGAGTTGTAGTCTAAATAAGAGGAGGGGGTTTGGTCCGTTGTGCAGCCCGGGCTGAGTTGGGCCGCCCGCTTCTCCTTCCACTCTTCCCCCCCCCCCACAGCCTCCGCCTCCGCCGCTTCTTCTTTCGCGGGGCGAAGAGATGTCGTCCCTTCTGTCCGTGCAGGAGGAGAACCGGCTCCTGCAGCAGGAACTGTCCCGCGTGGAGGACCTGCTGGCCCAGAGCCGAGCCGAGCGCGATGAACTGGCCATCAAGTACAACGCTCTCAGCGAGAGGGTACGGGGGAGGGACTGGGGCGGGGGTTTCCTGTGGGGCGGGGGAGAAGAAGGAAAGGGGTTCCTGGGGGTGCCAAGGGGGGAGGGGAGAGGGTCCTTGGGAGGGGGGAGGGTGGTCCTGGGGGGTGCTGAGGGGGAGGGTCCTGAGGAGGGAAGGGGAGGGCCCTAGGGGGTGCTGAGGGGGAGGGGGCAGGGAGGATGCTGAGGGGGGAGGAAAAGTGGGCCCTGGGTGGGAGGGAGGGTCCTGGGGGATGCAGAGGGAGGAGGGAAGAGGGTCCTGGGGAGAGGGGGGACTGAGGGTCTTGGGGGGAGGGGGCAGGGAGGGTGCTGAGGGAGTAAGAGACATGGGCCTTGCATGGGAGGGGGGACTGAGGGTCCTGAGTGGGGAGGGGAGGTGGGTCCTGGGAGAAGCGGAGAAGGGGGCAACCGGTTGATGCTGCCCGAGGGACCCTCGTCCCAAAGGAGCCGGGCACAGGCGGTCCTCAATTTACAACTGCAAGGGAGCCCCGAAGTTTCTCTTGTTGAGGGGTGGCGTTTGTTAAGTGAGTGTGCCCCCATCTGACGAGCTTTCCTGCCAGCGTGAATGGCCGTGGTCGATAAGTGGGGAACGCGGTTGTTAAGTGAACTTTGCTTCCCCATAGACTTGGCTTGTCGGAAGGCCTCAAAAGGGGATCCTGTCTTTTGCGACCTTCGGGAAATGGCAATGGCCGTAGCTAGGGGCATCTCCTCTGACCGATCGTCCTGTAATCCGTCCTTCCCCTAATCTGCTGTTTGCCTCAAGTAGCCCTCCACACCTTCCCCTTCCGGCCTCTCTTTGGGTCCCTCTGCCAGGTGGCTCAGAGAAGGGCGTGAGGCAGTTCATGGGAGAGCAACATTTATGCCTCATGCTCCGCTTGTTTTCTGAGCTGAATTGGGACTTAGGCAAAGGTGGGGGCAGGCTGACCCGACACACAAAATTAACCAGGTAAAAAGAGAATAGGAGGAATGTGGCGACGCGCCTGGAAGGCAGGCAGCTGAGTGGCCCCCCCACCCACCCGCCACTCCTCCTCTCTTGGGAGAAGTTGGACAATGAGCTCCAGTCCTCACCCTTGGGCTGGTTCCTCTCTCAGTCCGGCCCAACTCACCTCCCAGAGCGACCGCTGTTGTGTAGGTGAAACCCGAATGTGCGCAGTGCTGAGCCGAGATCTCGGGCGGGATAGGAGCAATGTTGGTTGTTTTGGACTCAGCTGGAGGATGCGCTGCGTCTGGAGACAGGAGAGCAAGAGAGCTTGGAGAACAGGAGCCTGGCCAAGCAGAACATTGAGCTGCGCCGGCGTTTGGAGGAGGACCAGGCGTCCTACAAGCGCAAACTGCAGGCCTACCAGGAGGGACAGCAGCGGCAGGCACAGCTTGTGCAGAAGCTACAAGCCAAGGTGGGTTTAGCCAGCCGCCGGAAAAGCCCCCTGCCTGCCTCCAGGTGCTTTAGGCTCATTGGTGTGTGTGTATGCGTGTCTTTTAATGGCAAGTCATTTCCCCTGCCTCTGCCCTCTTTCAATCCTGTTTCAGATTTACAGTTCACCTGAGTTAGTTCACAGGGTAAAGCTTCAAGGATTTTCCCTCTCAGCTTATGGTACTTACACTTAAGTCTTTGTTTAGGTTTAAGTAGCAATAGCAATAGCCCTTAGACTTATATACCGCTTTATAGTGCTTTACAGCCCTCTCTAAGCAGTTTACAGAGTCGGCATATTGCCCCCCAACAATCTGGGTCCTCATTTTACCCACCTCGGAAGGATGGAAGGCTGAGTCAACCTTGAGCCGGTCAGGATCGAATTGATGATAGTGGCCACAGTAGCTTGCAATATACTGTATTCTAGCCAGAGGGAGGGAGGGATGGAGGGAAAGACAATAGCAATAGCTAAATTCTGATTCATCATGTTCTTTAACTAGCAACAGTACTTACTTATATACCACTTCACAGTGCTTCACAGCCCACTCTAAGTGGTTTACAGAGTCAGCCTTTTGCCCCCAACAATCTGGTTCCTCATTTTACCCACCATGGAAGGATGAGTCAATCTTGAGCCTGGTGGGATTTGAACTGCCAAATTGTAAGCAGCTGGCTGCAGAAGTAGCTTGCAGTACTTAATAAGTCACTAATAATAACTAATAAGCCTAGGTAACTAATACTTAGGCTATATTTTCTGCAGGAATTCCAGGTCTCCCACTATAATTCCCCAAGCTTCTTTAGGTGGGGTGGAAAAGGAAACCCACCTTAAATTGAAGGCACTATGCCCTTCTGCCGGGGTGAAGTTAAGGCTGGCGTTGCAAGACTGAGATTGCTTTTCCTTCAAGGAGGTCTGCCCTGTCTTGGAAGCCGGCAACAGTCAATAGCAACAGCCCTTAGACTTCACAGCCCCCTCTAAGCAGTTCACAGAGTCAGCCTGTTGCCCCTTAACAATCTGGGTCCTCATTTTATCAACCTCGGAAGGATGGAAAGCTGAGACAACCTTGAGCCTGGTGAGGTTCGAACAGCCATATCGCAGTCAGCTGGCAGTCAGCAGAAGTAGCCTGCAGTACTGCACTCTAACCACTGCTGCACCGCAGTGCATAGGCGCAAGGTCTCCTCCACCTGCTTTTGTCTCTGTGAAAAGAATGCCTCTGTTGGGCCAATGGCTGCCACGTTGTGTCTCCCCGGCACAATTTTCTTTTCTTTCCCTTCTAGATTTTGCAATACAAGAAGAAATGTGGAGAACAAGAGCAGCTACTGCTGGAGAAATCCACAGAGCTGGAGCACCAGCAACTGGCGGTGAGGGGCGTTTTTTTCTTCAGCATAGCAGGCCAGGGCGAGACCACCGGGATGGGTGGCTCCTTGAGTTGTGATGTTTTTGCAGCCCGTGCCAGCTGCCCAGTGCGCAGAACTCTATGTGGACCTCAGGGCTGTGTACAAACTGTGGAGGCAGTCCTTTAACTCTCTGTCAAGATTATTTTTTCCCCACTCCTGTCTCTATTTTAAGTCCTAACTACCTTCACCGGCCCATTTTCTCTGCCTTGGGGCTGGTTAATCTCGTAGCCCAACAGCATCAAGTTCTCACAACAGACGCCAGTCCTCCAAAAGCAGCGTTGTGAATGGAGAGCCCAAGTATGTTTGCAAACTGTTTTTCATGTTCTTCCTCATCAACCACTTCCAGACCTGGGGGCTGTGGACTCTCTATCTGAGGGTGACGGACAGCCCACGCTCCGCCTCTGTCTCTCTCTCTCTCTCTTTCCTCCAGCTCCATTCCCAGATTGTCCTGACGCTGGCCCTGACTCACATGCCTCCTCTAATTTGGCTGATGGGTTGGCGGCCAACAGACCACAACACCAAATCTCCGACACACCTCGATTCTCTTTGGATCTGTGGCATCAAGAAGCCACTTTTCCCCAGAGAACGGGGATCTCAGCGTGAGGGGACTTTTTCCCAACCTAATAAGCAATCTGGCCATGGAGTTCACATTGAAAGGGGAGATGCTCAGGTTTTCCAAAAAAAGTGGCTTCCTCCAGCGTTAGAAGAACCTCACCTGAACCCTGGCAGGTATGCCAGAACCCGGCCCTTCATATTGTTCTCTGTCACCCTAACCCCTCAGGGCCACTTAGACGTGTCTGAGTCGCATCTGTGTCACGACGAAGATCATAGCAACGACCTGGAGAACGCTCTGATCCGTTTAGAGGAAGAGCAGCAAAGGTGAGTCTGAAGAGAAGCGATGACTGCCTGGCCTCCATTGTTTCACTGTACAGTTAGTCCTCAACTCACAACAGTTTATTTAGTGACTGTTCAAAGTTACAACACCACTGGAAAAAGTGACCCATGGCCGTTTTTCACAGCTATGACCTTTGCAGCATCCCCATGATCATAAAAGTCTGTGGAGATTCTCAACTCCTCCTGGTCTTGGTTGTCCCAAAGGTGCTTTTTTTTTTTCAGGAGACAACTGGACTTTCTTATTTTATGTCGTTTGAAGACATTTCGCTTCTCATCCAAGAAGCTTCAGCCATTCCCCACTATCCTGTCAGAGCTGAGATGTTTTCAAAAGCAAGAAAGTCCAGTTACCTCCTGGAGAAAAAAAAGCACTTTTGGGATCAAAATTTCAGATGCTTGGCAACTGACTCGTATATATGACCATTGCTATGTCTGGTGGTCATGTGTGATCTCCTTTTGCGACCTCCTGACAAGCAAAGTGGGGAAGCCAACTGGGTTACTAACTTGTCAACTGCAGCAATTCACTTAACAACTGTGGCAAGAAAGGTCATAAAGTGGAGCAAAACTCAGTTAACAAATGTCTCCCTTAACAGCAGAAATGTTGGGCTCCATTGTGGTTGTAAGTCAAGGACTACCTGTATTAGTCTGACTCCCTGGCCTGTCCACTTTGCCTTGGACTGCCTCCAGCACCCGTCCCGGAAGTGTGGGTGAACATTTCCTTGTCCCGCTGGGCATGGGCAGCTGTCAGGGTTCCGGCGATTGCCCTAATTAAGTCAAGAGCCTCGAACCAAGCTTCAAAAGAATCCAAAGATTTATTAGGAGCAACATGCCGCTACAGACCCATATGAAGCCAACTCTGCCACACATAATTTACGGTCACCTGTGACCCTATTTCCTCCCTCCCCCCCTGGGTGTGTCATAAATCAGATTCTACAACAAACATGTTCAGGGGCTGGGTGCCATAAATCGCATTCTCCAATGAAGGATTTTTGGAGGGCAGAAGATCCGGTAGCCTAGGCTACAATCTTAGTAAGGTAAGTGTGGAATGTATTTCTGGTTTTAATTACTGTACTGCTTCTTCGGGTTTTTCTTCCTTCCTGCTTATGGCAACTCGAAAACAGGCATAGGAATGCTTTACGAGTTGACAGCAATGATGCCCTTTCCCCTCTAACCGTCAGGGGTGCCAGTTTGGCCCAGGTCAACGCCATGCTGAGGGAACAGCTGGAGCAAGCCAACGTGGCCAATCAGGCCCTCAGCGAGGACCTCCGAAAGCTGACCATGGATTGGACAAAAGCCCGAGAGGAGCTGCAACAGCGGGAGGCGGAGTGGAGGCGAGAGGAAGAGGTTTGGGGCTGGAGACCTTGCAGGGACAGGAAGGGGCAGTGAATTCATTCCAGATTGAATAGGCCAGGCAACAGCTCGAGGTTCCTTTTTCAGAATCCCCGCAGAAATCAGTAGGAGCTCTCCTCCTTTCTCTCTCTCTCTCTCTCTTTGTCTCCCCTCAGTCGTTCAATGACTATTTCAGCAGTGAGCACAGCCGGCTGCTCACCCTCTGGCGCCAAGTGGTCAGCCTCAGGAGGCATTTCAGCGAAACGAAGAGCGTGACGGAAAGGTTAGTGTTGGGGCTAAGGTGTAGCTGGCAGAGCTGTCCATTTTAAGCTGGAATTGGCAAGGCAAGAGCCCTTGGGACCTGAGCATGTTCTCCAAGAGCTAAAGGGACATTTTCCCCATCAAGACTATGCTATATTACTGTGATGGCACTGTGGCACACAGAGCCATTTGTGCCAGCACGTGAGCTGCAGGCAAACTTACCTCACTGCACATGCGCGCACCTCACAGCTGATTTTGGGCCAGTTTGAGGCCTTTTCTGGCCTCCCAAAGGCTTGAGGAAGGCTTCTGCCTGCTTTGCAGGCCAAAAACTAGCCCCATTTCATCACTTCCTGTTTTTCTGAAAATACTGGAAGCGATGAAACAGGCCTAGTTTTCGGCCTGCAGAAGCCTTCCTCAAGCCTCTGGGAGGCCGAAAAAGGCCTCAAACCTGCTGAAAATCAGCTGTGAGGCGCAGTGCGGGTAAGGGGGCAGTGGGGGTGAGTGGGTGGGGATCGTGTGCACATGCATAGGGGGTGTGGGAGGGCGTGCATTGCCTTCTGGGTGTTGGCACGCGAGCACAGGAGCCCCAAAAGGTTATCCGCCACTGCTATATTACGTTCAGCCTCCGTTTCCTGGGCTGCACCGCTCTCACGTGCCCGTTTCTCCTTGAGATTTCTTCTGCTCCTGCTCTGCTTGTCCCGGAATCGCCAAGCACCTTGAGCGACGAGGGACCTCGAGGGCAGTAGCGTCACGTTCACCCCAGGGAGTGCTTGTAACGGGAGCCCTTCTTCTGTCTCCTCCGCCATGCCAAGGTTCTGCTTCCTCCTGTAGGGACCTCTCGGAGCTGAAGAGCGAGCTGTCCCACACGGGCCGGTCCGTGAACGCCACCTGCCTGAACCTGGGCGGCCGCCTTCACCTGTCCGAGAGCACTGCCAGGGCAGCGGTGGAGAAGCAGGCACTGCTGACCGCTCAGCTGGAGGACAAGGTCAGGGACGTCATCCAGCTGCAAGTCCGGTGTGACACCGAGAAGGTGGAGCTGAGCACCAGGTGGGCTGGGAGGGGCGGGAACAGAGAGAGAGAGACCATGCTCCGAAATTGTCTCTGCTCTTTGGAGCCGTGGAGGGCCAGGCCTGACTTTTGGGGGCCTTTCTTCTGGCTTCAGGCTCAGCGAAGCTGTCTCAAGCCTGGAGCGCCTGAAAGGGCAGAACCTGGAGAAGGGCAGGACGATCGAAGGCTTGACCCACAAGCTGGAGACTTTGGTGAGGAGCGGAGCCAGGAGTCTCACTTTGGTGGAGAGGAGAGTGGTGGGATTCAATTTTTTTTACTACCGCTTCTGTGGGCGTGGCGTGGCTTGGCAGGCGTGGCTTGATTTGGCTTGGTGGGCATGGCCGGGGAAGGATACACTGCAAAATCCCCCTTTCCTCCCCACCTCCCTAACCTGCTTTTCAGCTCCGTTCTCCTGGGCAGGGCAACCAAAGGAGACCCAGCCCATCAGCTGAGACTCGATGGGAGGCAGAGAAGAGATGCGGTTGGCAGGGAAATGTGCCTCCTCACCTGTCCTTACCTTTGCAGGAAGCCTCCCGTGCGCAGGAGCAAGCTATGGAGGTGGAAGCCCTGAGGAGAGAAGCTGAGAAGCTGCACCAGGCGCTGCGAGAGATCGCCCAGGTACGGCCTTCCAGGGCAGCCCCACCAGACCTTGGAAATGGACACACACCTGGCCTTTGCAGCGGGCGGGCAAGTGAGGTGCTTTCCTGCATTCCAATGGGTAGTTTTCTCTTGGCCCACCCCTCAGACAGTGATCTTAGACGCAGAAGGCACCGGTCACCTCCCACCGCCCGACCCAAAGACTGACGTTTCGGCCAGCGACGGCACCGGTGTTGTGAGGGGCTTGTCCTCCCCACTGCGGAGCTCCTCGCCTCGACGCAGCCTCTCCCCCGTCTTTGCGGCCTCCACCCTGGCTAGGGTGCAGTCCGCCCTACAGAAGCGCCAGCTGCAGCTTCAGGTGAGGAAGAGGGACAGCGGTCCCCTGGAAGGGAATTTTGAACGAATCTTTCACTTTATCGTTGTTTATCCCTGATGATTTTAATGTCTTTATGCTGTAAGCTGCATAAAACGAGATGGGCGGCAAAATAAATATGGAATGGGATGTGGGGCCAGAGAGCACCCTGCTCAGCTTGATGCTTGAAATATTTTTGTTGGGCATTATACCAGAAATTTATAGTAAAGAAAAGAGCGGTGGTGGGATTCAAATTGTTTTATCAACAGTTTGGTGGGTGTGCTTTGCTTAACGCCAGCGCACAGCTTGGTGGGAGATCCCTCCTCTCAGCTGGTCATTGCCTTTTTTTTTTTTTTTTTACTATACCGGTTCAGCTGAACCAGTCTGAACTAGTAGCATACCACCACTGGAAGAGACCTATTTAATTATTCACGTAGTAACTGCAGCTAGAATTGTATTTTCACAAAATTGGACAAAATGAAAAGGTTCCGACAGAAGAGAACGTGACAAGGAAAATATGAGAATGCGCAGAAATGAATAGATTAACGCTTGCGATTAAAGAGAAGGAGCAAACTGAATATTACCAGATACGGGAACTGTTTTATCAATGGCTGGATAAAAAAATATGATAGCTAATAGGCTAGCAAAATATAAAAAAATTGTTAAAAGAATTAAACATGTTAAGAGTGTGACAGTAATAGAAATATTATGTATATCAATAAGATTAGAGAATTATGGAAAAAAATGAATATGGTTATAAAATTTAATATTATCGCACAAGATATTTGTCCCCAGATGACACACCATTAAACAAAAGATGAATTATATGCATGTTTTTAAAATAAATTTTAAAAAAAACTATTAAAAAAGAGACGTCGAGGGTGGTCCACACGCCCTTTTGTTGCCCTCCTGCTGCAGAGGGTCTCTAGGTGGCAGGTTGGTTTATGGGGAAGGCAGGAAGACCATCCTTCCGGATCTCTCAGAGACATTTTCCCCATTTCTGTTGACATTTCTGAGTCTTCCATTTTTTTCAAGACTTAACCTGTTTTGGGGTGATTCCCCCCCTCCACCCCCCCAGCCACGAGGATGAGAAAGCACGGCTAGCGTAGGTTTCTGCATTGGTTTGATTCTGCTTTCCTTGGCATCGAGTGGGCACACGAGTAGGACCCTTCCTCTCGGTCTGTCCTCACCTGTGACTTGGTTTATCGTTGCTCTCAGGAACTCCGGGGAAAATACGAGGCCGCTCAGGATCTGGTGTCTTCCCTGAAGAGGCAGCTGGCCGAGGAGAGCCATGAGCGGCAGTCTCTGGATGAGACAGTTCTGCAGCTGCAAAGGGAGGTGGAGGATCTGGCTCGGGCCAGGGAGGAGGCAAGCCGGGATGCCAGCCACTTCCGGTCGGCGGTAGAGTTACTGGGCGGGTAAGAGAAGAAAGCCATGCTTCTCAAACTGCCCAAGGTTTGGGGGCTGGGGGGAGGCCCACTCTGTCTTTCTGGGTGAGTCGTGGAATGCCTTGCTTAGGGCCTGCCTCTGTCCTCAGCATTCATGCTTTGCCTATGAATAGCAATAGCTCTTGGACTTATATACCGCTTCACAGTGCTTTACAGCCCTCTCTAAGCGGTTTACAAAGTCATCCTATTGACCCCAACAAGGAAGGGACAGAAGGCTGAGTCAACCTTGAGCCAATCAGAATCAAACAGCTGGAAGTTGGCAAACTTAGCTTGCAGTACTACATTCTAACCATTGTAGGGAGGGAGGGAGGGAGGGAGGAAAGAAGATATACTGCTATTATAGATAGACTGATATACCGCTTCACAGTGCCTTATGGCCCCCTCAAAGCAGATTTCAGAGTCAGCCTCTTGCCCTCAACAATCCCGGTTCTCATTTTACCCACTTCGGAAGGGCGGGAGGCTGAGTCAACCTTGAGCCATTGATAATCGAACTGCTGGCAGTGGCCAGAGTCAGCCTGCAATATTTCATTCTAATCACTGCACTACCATGGCTTAGATAGCAATAGCCCTTAGACTTACATACCGCTTTACAGTGCTTTACAGCCCACTCTAAGCAGTTTACAGAGTCAGCCTCTTGCGCCCAACAATCTGGGTCCTTGTTTTACTGACCTCAGAAGAATGGAAGGCTGAGTCGACCTTGAGCCAGTCAGTCAGGATCAAACTGCTGGCAGTCAGCAGAATTGGCTTGCAATACTGCATTCTAACCAGAAGGAAGGGAAGGGAAGGGAAGGGAAGGGAAGGGAAGGG
This sequence comes from Hydrophis major, assembly GCA_033807585.1. Lineage (NCBI taxonomy): Eukaryota > Metazoa > Chordata > Lepidosauria > Squamata > Elapidae > Hydrophis > Hydrophis major. The sequence goes on from CM066342.1 coordinate 10,558,607, forward strand.
AAGGGAAGGGAAGGGAGGGGAGGGGAGGAAGGAAGGAAGGAAGGAAGGAAGGAAGGAAGGAAGGAAGGAAGGAAGGAAGGAAAGGAAGGAAGGAAGGAAGGAAGGAAGGAAGGAAGGAAGGAAAGGGAAGGGAAGGGAAGGGAAGGGAAGGGAAGGAGGAAGGAAGGAAGGAAGGAAGGAAGGAAGGAAGGAAGGAAGGAAGGGAAGGGAGGGAGGGAGGGAGGGAGGAAGGAAGGGAGGGAGGAAGGGAGGGAGGGAGGGAGGGAGGGAGGGAGGGAGGGAGGGAGGAAGGAGGGAAGGGAAGGGAAGGGAGGAAGGAAGGAAGGAAGGGAAGGGGGAGGGAGGGAGGGAAGGGAAGGGAAGGGAAGGGGAGGGAGGAAGGAAGGGAAGGGAAGGGAGGGAGGAGGGAAGGAAGGAAGGAAGGAAGGAACATATACAGCTAGTATAGATAGACTGATATACTGCTTCACAGTAGGACAGAAGGCTGACTCTACCTTGAGCCTGGTGAGACTTGAACTGCCAATGCAGAGGAATATAGACTGAAGACTAGCTGATTCCACCCCCTTTTCTTCCCTAAACTTCCACCTTTTGAGGGGACGCTTGTACGGTAAATTTAGACTGAGGAAATGATTCCTTCCTTGGGAGCATTACCCAAATGCAACAGTTTGCCCTCCAGTGGGTCTAGATAAACAAATTTTGCGTTTTTGCGACGTTGGTGGCTAATTAGCGGTGACGCCCGTGTTGCATCCACTGGCCTCTCCGTTAAAAACGTAATGTGGGCTGTGGCAGTTTTGAAGTCATAGGCTCTCTACAATGACCCTTCAAGCAGAGGACTCAGCAAGTGGCTCAAAAACATGGCCGCGGGTAGCTAGCCTGCTCTTCCTCTGCCTTCGAGAGGCCGACTCGGGGAGAGCAGAGCTGCCTTGGCCTCCTCCCTGCTGTTCCCACAAGGCTGTGGTGGATCCTCACCCTCCCACCCCCCCATATCAGTGAGAAGTTGTCCTTGGAGAAGACCCTCCAGGCTGTGGAGCAGGAACTGGAAGAGGTGCGACAAGAGAAGGAGAAACTGCAGCTGACCAGCAGAGACCTCCAGCACCAGCGTGATGCCCTGGAGGAGGAAAGAGAGGACCTCCTGAAGGATCAGGAACGTGCCTGGAAGGAAGTGGAACAGAGGTAGACGGGGGCTGGGTTGGAGGGCCCCTATCCAGCCAGAGGCCTCATTTGGGGCTCAGCACCCTCTTGGCTAAGCCGGTAGTGGGGACTCTGAATAAGGAAGCACCAAGGGTTCCCTGGTTTCGGCAGGAGGAGGCCGGAAGACTCTGGCTTGCCCTCCTCTGGGCTTGTCTGCCTCAGGTATTCAGAGCCTGTTGCGTTCAGCTGGGCCTCCTGTGGTCCCTCCTCTCTCTGCCCTGCTGACAGCCGCAAGCAGCTGGAGCAACTGGAGGCCACCAAGTCCAGCCTGAAGAACGAGCTGGTGCTGATGAAGGAAGCCCTCAGCCAGGCCACTCTGGAGAAGGAGGTGTTGGAAGAGGAGAAGGCCAAAGCAGCCAAAGCTCTGGCCAAGGCAAGGCGCCCGCTGGAGGTTCAGGCCCGAGAGGGAGCAAGCAGCCCTGGGCCCCGGCCCCAGGTTGCCCTTAGTCCTGAAGCTGGCTTGGGCCTCCCATGTGGAGAGGCTCCTGTTTGCCACCACTGCGTTCTTCCTCCCATCTAGAACGAGGGGAGCCGGGCCGAGCTGGAAGTGGCTCTGAACCGGCTGAAGGCCGAGGAGGCCTCCCTGCGCGATTCCCTGGCCAAAATGAGTGCCCTCAACAAAGGGCTGGCGCAAGACAAAACAGAGCTGAACCAGATCCTTGTCCAGGTTAGGGCTGCGAGCACCAAGTGTGGCCCCCAGGGGTGGGTGGGTTGGATTGCTCTGCATCCACCACTGTTGGCAGAGCGATGCCCGAGTATCCCTTGCCTGCTTTGCGTGTGGTGCAGAGGCCGGAGGCCAGGCCCTGCAGCCTCTGCTGAGGCGGACCATAGATGTTCTGAGTGCAGAGTGTCCCATGCTCCACAGTGGCTTGAAGGGGAGGAACATGGATGGGGTGGGCAGGTGGGAGGAGCAGCAGCAGTGCCTGCCGTCCCTCACAGTGGCCTTGGGCCTCTCCCTGGGCAGCTGGAGGAGGAGAAGGCTTGTCTGCTGAGCAGGAAGCAGGAGGCGGAGCTGGAGAAGGCCTGCATCCAGGATGACCTGGCCCGCTTGGTGCAGGAGAAGCTGGAGATCGACTCGGAGCGCCGAGGCCTGGGCCATTCCCTGCAGGCGGTGGAGCAGAGCCAGGAGGCCCTGGAGCAGGAGCTGCTGGTCCTGCAGGGGAAGAAAGGGCAGCTCCAGGAGCAGCTGGAGCAGGTAGAGGACAGTTGCAGGGATCCCTGCTCCCCTCCACCCTCCTGGGTCACCCTGCAGGCAGGACATTGGTTGCGGGTTGAAATCTTGGAAAATCTGCCAAGTCCAGCAGACGTTCCATGCAGGGTCCGAGCTGCTTTAAGGGTGTCCTGAGTGGCTTGATGGTTCTGCAATGAATAGCATTTGCCACACTCATTTGCCTTCCTTCACTCCGTTCTCCGGTCCCCACGATCTGCCCTGTGGTGAAGGCCGCAGGCTTTAAGGGTTTTGTCTCGCTGGGAGGTGGCTCATGGTTCTGACCCAGCTTCCTAAACCCGACAAACCATCTGATGTGAATTCAAAAGATTATTAGGAATGTTGGGCCTCACTAGCAGCAGTGGCTCTTACTTCCCCAAGGACCAGCCTATGGGTTTCCACTGCTCTCCTCTCCTCTGCTTTCTGCACATCTGCGCATCAGGCACTGGACCCAACTGTTCCTCCTCTTCCTCATCAGCCACCTCCAGACCTGGCTCTTCCGTCCCAAGGACTGGCCCATAGATTTCCACTGCTCTCCTCTCCTCTGCCTTCTGCACATCTGCAGTCAGGCACTGGACCCAACTGTTCCTCCTCTTCCTCATCAGCCACCTCCAGACCTGGCTCTTCCTTCCCCAAGGACCAGCCCATGGGTTTCCACTGCTCTCCTCTCCTCTGCTTTCTGCACATCTGCGCATCAGGCACTGGACCCAACTGTTCCTCCTCTTCCTCATCAGCCACCTCCAGACCTGGCTCTTCCGTCCCAAGGACTGGCCCATAGATTTCCACTGCTCTCCTCTCCTCTGCCTTCTGCACATCTGCAGTCAAGCACTGGACCCAACTGTTCCTCCTCTTCCTCATCAGCCACCTCCAGACCTGGCTCTTCCTTCCCCAAGGACCAGCCCATGGGTTTCCACTGCTCTCCTCTCCTCTGCTTTCTGCACATCTGCGCATCAGGCACTGGACCCAACTGTTCCTCCTCTTCCTCATCAGCCACCTCCAGACCTGGCTCTTCCGTCCCAAGGACTGGCCCATAGATTTCCACTGCTCTCCTCTCCTCTGCCTTCTGCACATCTGCAGTCAGGCACTGGACCCAACTGTTCCTCCTCTTCCTCATCAGCCACCTCCAGACCTGGGGGCTGTTGACTCTCCCTCTGAGGGCTGACGGACGACTCAGGCTCCATCTCTGACTCTCTGTCTCTGTCTCTCTCCCTGCCAACTCCCAGGTTGCCCTAATGCTGGCCCTGACTTCCATGCTGCCTCCTCCTCCTCCTTTTATTCGGCTGCTGGAGGAGCTGGTGGCCAATAGGCCACAACGCTTATCCTCTGCCTCGTATAGGTGGGGACTGACTTGGCAGAGCCTTAGCAACAGCCTTGCTCCCTTTCTCACTCCCTCCACAGCTGTCCCGCCAAAGGAACGCAGCCAGCAAGGAGCTGGGTCAGGTGTCTCAAGAGCTGGAGCGCCAGAAGGAGTCTGCGCTCCGGGTGGCCCAGGAGAAGGAGACGCTGATGAAGGAGAAGGCTGGGCTGATGGTGCAGGTGGCCGCCTTGGAGCGAGAGAACCATGGCCTGCTGGAGGAGCTTGCTGGCCTCAGGTGGGTGCCCGGGAGGCTCTCTGAGCGGTGGTGACACAAGGAATGCTGTTGTGCTTGCAACCCCATAGTGGCGTGGCAGCTCCTGCGTGCGGGCTGATGGAAGAGCAGGGAGAAGCTTGGTGCAGGCCTCGCTGCCTTTTCTCCTTTCTCAAAAGACGACAGTTGGCCAGAATCGGGTGTCAGGGAGGGCTCTTCCTCCAGGCACACAGTAGCCGACACCCTTTCCTATCCTGTGGAAGCAGACCTGGGCTCTGCACACATCATTGCCCTCTGGTCCCGGGTGACTAGTGGGCCAACAAATACTGGTGGGGGCCGCTGAACCCTCAAGCTGCAGCTGGAAGGCCTGTGTGATGACTCGGGGCATGGCACAAGGGCAACACAGTCAAATGTCTCCACAGTCAAATGTCTCCAATTATCTCCAACTTTGCCCCCAATGTGCAGGTTACCTTCAGTTGGAGAAAAACTCTCCCAGGAACAATCTTTAAGGGGAGGAAATTTAGTCCGAAAACAAAGTACATACAAACTGTAACCAAAAATCCAAACAAAACACGCTGCAGTAATTAACTTGACAGGGCAGAATAAGGAATTGCAGACTTGAAAGGCCAACAAAACAGAAACAGTTGGGAAGATGCCAGGAACACAGATAAACCTCGACAATACCAGATAATTCACGATTTGCTCCCAACAAGTTGCTGTGCGCAGCTTCCCTTTTTAAACACTGTCTTCCCAGCTGCAGCTAATGAAGGGAATCAGGGCCCTTTCCTCCCCCGTAAGCCATTGCAACCCACATTGCTATCTTCTCCGTTTTTCCCTATGAATGAAGAGGGGGTGGGCCTGGGTCTTCATCTGAACTCCCTCTCCCTTGTTCTACTTCTCCCCTGCTCTGCCCAGCTGGACTTTGCCCTTCCCCAGTTTCCTCCACAGCCAACTGAACCACGCTCCCACTCCGTTAGCTGCTCCGAATCAGATTCCGACAGGGCATGATAGTCTTGACTGCAAAGAGGATGAAGGCTTAGCTTAGCCCCACCCACCCCCAACCTGACCAGGGCGATCCTTGTGCCGGCTAGGTCTGGGAAGGACTCCCTGGAAGCTTCGCTTTTTGAGACCCAGCAAAGGCTGGCCCACCTGGACACCCGGAGGGAGCAGCTGGAAGCGGGCAGCCAGAGCTTGATCTTGGCCAAAGAGGCCTTGCAAGGTACTGGGAGATGGAAGGGAGGAGCACTTTCCTTCTGTCCCTGTTGGGGAGAGGGAGGTTGGAGGGTCTTTTAGTGGGGTATGGAGCCACTCAGGGAGCCCAGGAGAGGAGACGCTTATCCAGGGGACGGTTTACCCCTAGGTGGGCCGGCTACCATCTTCCCTTCTCCTTTGCACATATTTGTGGCCCTTGATCCTTGGGCAGAGGAAAGGCAGGGCGCCCCTCCTTCGCAGCCCTCCCCCAACTCCATCTGTCTACCTTACCCTGCTCTGCCCCCCTCCCTCCCTTCCCCTCCCCCCAGCGGAGCTTGCAAACGTTCGCAAGCAGATGGAGACGGAGGTGAGCCGCCTGGAAAGGGACAAGGAGCTCGTGGCCCAGAACCGTGCCCTGGCGGAGCAGGAGGCCCAGGCCGCCCGGAGGAATATGCAAGCTGCCCAGGCAGAGGTCGAGCGACTCCAGCGGGAGAAGGTAGCCTGGAACCCCGGGCCTTGGGCTGGAGCGGGAGGCTGTCAGAGGGAAGTCCCTGGGGGAGAGGGGCTTCCGGCAGGAGTGGCCTTCTGGCCCTGTAGCCTCATGGCTTTCTCTCCATGGGGAGGAGATCGGTGGAGTGGAGAAATTGTGGGAGAGAGGCCAGGGGTCCCCAGTCAGTCTCAGGATGGAGCAGGTGACGCTTCTTGGCCACCCCAGCCTCCTCTTGAGTGCTCTCTCTCTCTCTCTCTTTCCCTCCTCTCTCTCCCCCCTTCCTTCCTTTCTGTTCCTTTCCTCCTCTTTCTCTTTCATCTCTCTCTCTCTCTCATTCCTCTCTCTTGCTCCTCTCCCTCTCTCTTTTGCTCCTCATTTTTATCCCTTTCTTATCTTTCTCATCCTTTCTCTCTCCCTCTCTCGTCTCTTTCTCTCCTCTCTCTCCCCCTCTTTCTTTCTCTCCTCTCCTCCTCTTTCTCTTTCATCTCTCCCTCCTCTCTCTCATTCCTCTCTCGCTCCCCTCTCCCCCTTTCTCTCCTCTCTTTTTCTCCTCTCTTTTATCCCTTTATCTTTCTCATCCTTTCTCTCTCTCTCATCTCTTTCCTCTCTCTCACTTCCTACTTTCTCTCCTCTCTTTTATCACTTTCTCTCTTATCTTTCTCATTCTTTCTCTCTCTCTCTCTCTCTCTCGTCTCTCTTTCCTCTCTCCCCCTCTTTCTATCCTCTCCTTTCCTCCTCTTTCTCTTTCATCTCTCTCACTCCCCTCTCCCTCTCTTTCACTCCTTGCTTTTATCCCTTTCTTATCTTTCTCATCCTTTCTCTCTCTCTATCTCTCTTTCTGTCCTCTTCTTTCCTCTCTCTCTCTTTCTTCTCTTTCATCCCTTTCTCTTATATCTTTTTCATTCTTTTTGTCTCTCTCTCTCTCTTTCTGTCTTCCCTTTCCTCTCTCTTTCATGCCTCTCCCCCCCCCTCTCTCTCACCTCTTTCCTCTCTCTCACCCCCTCCCTTTCTCTTTCTCTTTCATATCTTTCTCATTCTTTTTCTCTTCTTTTGTTCTCTCATCTCTCTCTTTCTCGTCTGGGCAGGAGGCGCTGCGACAGGAGCAGGAGGCCGAGCGGCATCAGCTGAGGCACCAACTGAGGCAGGAGTGGGAGGATCTGCTGGCCCAGCACGAGGCCGAGAAGGAGGAGCTGAGCGTGGAGGTGTCGGCGCTGCAGCGGGAGCGGGACGAGGACCTCCTTCTGGCGGAGAGCGAGAAGCAGCAGGTGAGGAGGGGATCCCCTCAGGCACGGTGGGATAGCAGAGGTTGCCAAAGGGAAGGTTTTTCAGGGGAATGGAGACAACCCCTTGGTGGGATTAGGAAGAGGGGAGAAATGCCAACACCTCCTCCCACTTCACCCTTCGCTTTACAATCGGCAGTGATGTAAATGCTGCTGACGAAAGAGGTAAGATGTTGGCTAGAAGCCTTCACGGGGCCTGGAAGCTCAGTTCTCATGAGACCCCAGAGCAAACGCCTAGCTTGTATAAATAAAGAGATCTGAACCTGCCCGACCGTGAGCATCACTGGCCGCCCCCCAGCTGGTCCTCCCCTATTTGGAAGTGCGGTAGTGGTGAGGTGCTTGCTGTCCCAGCCAGGGAAGCTCCTTGGGTGACCTGTTCCTGCTCCCTCCCCAGGCGCTCTCTGTGAAAGACTCGGAGAAGGCCGTCCTCCTGGAGAAGCTCCTGGCCACGCAGCAGAGCTTGGCCAACATCAGCCTGGAGCTAGAAAGGCAGAAGCGCGAGAGCCACAGCCGCCAGGAGCAGGAGCGGGTAGGGGGACAGGCAGGCCTAGAGCACCTACCCAGGGTGGGGCAGAGCCCTTCTCTGACAATGGATGAGATTCTGCGCCCAGACCAATGGCAGGCATTTCCCCTCCCTCTCTCCCTCCATCCCTCCTTCCCTCCCTTCCTCTCTTTTCTTCTCTTTCCTCCCTATTTCCCTTCTCTTTCTTTTTCTTTCCTTCCTTCCTTCCTTCCTTCCTTCCTTCCTTCCTTCCTTCCTTCCCTCCCTCCCTCCTTCCTTCCTTCCTTCCTTCCCTCCCTCCCTCCCTCCCTCTCTCCCTCCCTCCCTCCTTCCCTCCCTTCCTCTCTTTTCTTCTCTTTCCTCCCTATTTCCCTTCTCTTTCTTTTTCTTTCCTTCCTTCCTTCCTTCCTTCCCTCCCTCCCTCTCTCCCTCCTTCCCTCCCTTCCTCTCTTTTCTTCTCTTTCCTCCCTATTTCCCTTCTCTTTCTTTTTCTTTCCTTCCTTCCTTCCTTCCTTCCCTCCCTCCCTCTCTCCCTCCTTCCCTCCCTTCCTCTCTTTTCTTCTCTTTCCTCCCTATTTCCCTTCTCTTTCTTTTTCTTTCCTTCCTTCCTTCCTTCCTTCCTTCCTTCCTTCCTTCCTTCCTTCCTTCCTTCCTTCCTTCCTTCCTTCCCTCCCTCCCTCCCTCCCTCTGGGCAACTGGTGGGTTGAATTAGGAGCAGCCTGCCTGCCACATATGCCAGATTAACAGTAGGTGGATGCAGGCCACCGCAGGGGTCTGCATGGCCTCTTCTGTCTCTCACTGGTTCTCTGTGTATGTGTGTATGTTGGTTCCTGGGTCAGCATGATGAACTTTCTATGTTTAACCAGAACACCGCCAGTGCTTTGAACGTGGAGCTGCAAAATCTGCGTTCTCAGCTGGAAGAGACCATCTTAGGGCACCAACGAGAGGCCAAGGGCCTACAGGGCCAGATCAGGGACCTGGCAAAGCAGCGGGAGTCTGCCCTCTGTGAGGTGAGCCCCCCCCCCGTAATCAGTGGGCAGGAGGGAGGGAAGGGTGCCTGAGTGCTGCAGAAGCAGGGAGAAGGAGGGAGGGAGGGAAAGGCTGCCTCCATAGATGCTGAGCTGCAGACCTTCTGCGTGAGCCTGGCCTGCGGATGCCGCGTGCCTCAGAAACAGAAAGGGAACCCCACTCTTTAGGTGGAGGAGCTAAGGACGCGGCTGCAGCTGCTGGAGGATGCCCGGGAACTGATTCGCCGAGAACTGGGGGAGGCCCATCGCAAAGTGCGCGAGGCCCAGGAGGCTTGCGATCACCAACGGAAGGAGGTGGCGGACCTGCGCCGGGGCCTGAATGATGAGGGCAAGGAGAAGGAGGCCTTCCAGAGGTCCAACACGGAGCTGCGGATGGCCCTGAAGCGGGCTGAGAGCGAGCGCATCAGGTGGGGGCCCTTGAGCCAAGTCCTTGAGCTGCCGTTGCATTCTCTTCCGCCGTTAACGCCGGCCACGTGCGCCTCCCGCCTCTAGCCAACCGGCGTTAAGCAGGCTTCGCGGCGTTTGGACTGGAGACTTCCTTTCCTCACGCTTCCAAAACCTGCAGCAGTTTCTCAGCTCCCCTAGCCCTGTCTGGAGACCCTCGGGCCTCTTTTGGATGGTCTCACGATTTCCTCACTGAAGAAGGTGCCGCCTTTTTCTTTTTTTAAAAAAACCCATTTCCAGTTTGAAGCGTGCGACTGAGGAGAAGGACCAGAAAATTTCAGTCTTGGAGGAAGCCCAAGCAGCTGCCGGCAAGGAGGCCACCAACCTGCGCAGCAGCCTCCAGGAGGTGGAGCAGTCGCGGCTGGAGGCCCGTCGGGAGTTGCAGGAGCTGCGGAGGCAGGTGTGTGGGGTGCAGATGGAGGGGGGCGCTACTGGCTAGGCGGACCCCGCAAGGGTTGGGGAATCTCTGGCAGGGAGGAACGGTGGATTTCCCAAGGCTACACACCTCTCTGGATGGTTTTTTCTTCCTTCTCTCATCCTCTCGTAAGTCACTCCTTCGGTTCTGCTTTGCCTTCCTCTCCATCCATCCGGAGGGAAAGGGCTTTGGTAGGCTTTGGTCCAGGCTACAGCTGGCAAGCCTGCCTGCTTTCCCTCCTTCAAAATGCCTTTGGAGGACTCGCTTTCCTTCCTGCCCTCCCCTGTCCCTTCTCCTCCTCACGAGCCTCTGGGCCCCACTCTCTACTCTCAGGTCAAGATGCTCGACAGTGAAAACAGCAAGAAGAACAAAGAGGTAGCCGAGCTCCAGGCCCGGGTTGCCCTTGACGAACAGCGGGAGGAGGAGAGCCGGCGGGAATCCTTTGGCCTCAAGCAGAAGATTGTGGAGAGCGAGGCCGGCCGGGAGTCAGCCCGGAAAGAGGTGAGGCTGCTCTCCGAGTTTGGTTCCAGCTGAGCTACAGCTCCCAAGGGGGGTTTCTCTTCCTCCAGCCTTGAATTGCCAAGAGAGGAGGACGGTGGCTCTCACGGCCCACGGCGTCCTTACGACGTGCCCGTCTGGATTCAGCAGGACAAGCAGGGTTTGAGGGGGACCTCTCCGCCTCCCGGCCACCTCTCTACCCAAAGGGCCTCTCCTTTCAGCTCCACAACCTGCAGCGGAAGCTCATGGACCTGGAGCAGGAGTCTCGCCTGAGGGAGAAGGGACTGCTGGGGAGCCTGGAGGAAGCCCGAGTGACTGAGAAGAAGCTGCTGGATGACGCCCGCAACCTGGAGATCAAGCTGGAGAAGGCCCAGGCGGAAGGGGCCGAGCTGAGCCTGCGGCTGAGCGCGGCTGAGGGTCGTGCCCAGGGCCTGGAAGTGGAGCTGGCCCGTCTGGAGGGGCTGAAACGAGAGGTGGAGTACAAGCTGGGTAGACTCCACTCCGCCCTCCGACGGACCCTGGGGGTCGGACGCAGGGGCTGTGTCCCCGGAGCGAGGGTCAGCGGTGGCTCCCCGAAGATACTCTCCTCCCCTCCCAAAGGTATCTCTCTCTCTCTCTCTCTCTCTCTCTCTGACATCTGCTTCAGGTCTGCAGTGCTGGGCAGACGACAGCCATGTCCTCTTGCCTCCCTGCAGGAATCTCTACCGTTGAGGGGCCCAACGGCAGCTCTGCCTCCCTGGCCAGCGGCCCACTCTCTCTCCCCCTCTCACCAGAGCGCCCCCCTTCTCCCAGCCTGGCCGGGCAACTGGTGGCAGACATTGACCCCGAAGTGATTCAGAGCGTGCTGCGAGATTTCCTGGAAGAGCTGAGGGAGGCCCAGCAAGAGCGGGTAAGAGGAGAGGCAGCAGCGGATGCCCTCCCTTCCACACACCCCTCAACCCCTCCCCCCCCCCCCAAAAAAAACCCTGCCACTTGGCTGCATTTTCCTCTGTCTCTTGGGATCCAGGATGACGCTCGTTCCCAGTTGGGTTCCTTGAAGTGTCAGCTAGCCGAGACGGAGGCCCAGCGCGACCTGGCCAGCAGCCGTGTGCAGCAGCTGCAGAAGCAGGTGGCCGTGTGTGAGGAAGGTAAAGTTGCAGGAAATGTGAATGGCTGCGCTATCAGAGAGAGAATCTGGGAGCGAATTCTGGGCTTCCCCTTCCGCGCTTCGTTTGTTCTGCGTAGGGCTTTTCTCACGGGATATACTTCGAGAAAGAAGATGAGAATAGGCAAAGGCCTTTCTCCCGAATAAAGACAGGTCAAGTTTTGAAAAGGTAGTTGTTAAAGAAAGTACGGTGGCCCTCGGCTGCAGCATCCGGCAGCCAAGGAAGGATGGCCACGTCTTCCTCTTGGAGGCCGTGGTTGTATGCTACCGGTTCGGCCCGGTTGTACCGAGCCGGTAGCACCAATGAGCAGCGAAGACTGAACCTTCTCTCTGCTGTGGGGCCCACTCGCCCACCGGGGCTCACATACCCACCTTTATCTCCTACTTTTGAAGCTCAGCTGCTTTGCTTGGCATAGAAGAGTGCCGTGCAAAGCTGCTGAAGACCAGGAGAGTGTAGGCTTGCAGGAGGTGAGTTCGAATGCCTCCAGGCCTGCGAAAAATTGCTTCTTCGGTGTCCACGTGCATGCAAAGCGCGCCCACCAGGCCATGCCCACCGAACCAGCGGTAAAACTTTTCGAATCCCACCATCTTCTTTCGGCTTGTGCCCTTGAGGAACGGGGGGCTCGGCCCACGGGTCGCTAGAGGTGCCCGCCTGCCCCAAGGAAAGGGGAAAACAGCCCCGGGAAGCCGCATCCTGAGCCCAAGTGCCGTTGCTTCCACAGAGAGGCGCAGCCTCGATGGGAAGCTGACCGGAGTCCAGACAGCTTTGATGCTCCAGGAGGAGACCCTGCGCTGGAGTGAACGAGAGCGCAAGGCCCAGGCAGAGAAGCTGGCTGCGCTGGAGCACGACCTGCAAGCGGCCGCCAGCGAGCAGAGGGCCATGCAGGTGGGGGTGCAGGGGGAGCAGGTTTCCTCTCCAGTAAATTGGCCATGTGGGGAGTGTGTGCATGTATCTGGGGGGGATTCTTCCGTCCTTCTCACCCTCTGAGGAAAGGGTGGAGGTGGAAGAACCGTTGCTCCCATCTCGCTTCCTAGGAGGGCTTCCCCATCCCATTTCCGTCTCCCGAATTCCAGTTTCTAGAACCAGCCTGCTGTGCCGTGTGCTGAGCCGAGCAGTGGCAGCAAAGCCGGCTGTGTTCCCCATAGAGCTTGGCTGTTTCCCAGCCGGCCATCTCCGGATCAGCCTGGCCAGCCGGAGGCAATTAGAATCACTTTCCCCACCCTCTCGCTTGTTCCAGGAGAAACTCGGCAAGATGAAGGCCAACGAGGCCAGGCTGGAGGTGGACAAACGACGGCTGAGAGATTCCTTGGGCAGTGCGGAGAGCCGCAGCACCAAACTGGAGCTCCTGCGGAAGTCACTGGAAGGGGAACTGCAGCGGGCCAAGGTGGTGCTGAGCGACCGCGAGGCTGAGCTCCAGCTTCTTCAGGAGCGCGTCACTCTCATGCAGAGGCAGGTGAGGTCCCCCAGGTGACCACGGGGGCCTCAGCACAACCACCCCAGGGTCCAGTCCTACCCCCAACCCCCGTTGATGGAAGAGCACGGAGAGGAGCCTTAGGCTGCCCCGCTGCCAGCCAGCCTTACTTGGGCTCCTTCCCGCCACACCAGGTGACTGAAAGCGAGGCGAGAGCCAGCGCGTTGCAGCACTCCTTGGACCAACTCAACCTCTCGCTGGCCAAGGTTGCCAATTCTGAGACTTCCCTGAAGGAGAAGGTGCAGGGGCTGACGGCCACCTTGTCCGAGAGCCAGAGTAGCTCCGTCTCGGCCCAGGAGAAGCTGCTGCAGTTGCAGAAGGCCCTGGCAGCCGGCGCGCATGAGCAGAGAGTCTTACAGGTGGGTGTGTTTTGGGCGGAAAGGCTGGGCCCCCACTGGCAGCACCTCCCTTTGCCAAAGGTGGCCGTCGCTCTGCCGAGAGAGAGAGAGAGAGAGAGAGAGAGAGAGAGACGGGCCCCCATCCCTCCATCTTATATCCCCTTCAGGAGCGACTGGACACAGCCCGCCAGGCCCTCTTGGAAGCAAAGAAGCAGAACGGGGTGCTTTCGGAGCGCCTCCAAGCCCTGAAGGGGCAGCAGGCTGAGCTGGAGCTTCAGAAGGAGGAGCTGGAGGGGCTGGGGAGACAGCAGGAAGAGGTGAGTCGCTTGAGCCCGCAGAGATGCCCCTGGTTTGCCTTGTTACGAAGAAGAGCCCGAGGTCCAGGTGGGATATGAGACGCCTCCTGGGCATTCCTAAAGAACTGGTTTCGTTCCTGGGATCAGCGGGCAGGGGCGAGTCTTGCCTGGAAAAACTCGCCCTCAGGGCCTTCTTCTCCCCACCTGCAGGTCCTGCGCCAACGCCAGGAGGGGGAAGCAGTGGCTCTGAGGAAGCTCCAGAAGGTACAAGAGGAGCGACGCCTACTCCAGGAGCGCCTGGGCAGTCTGCAGAAGGCCCTGGCCCAGCTGGAGAGCGAGAAACGGGAAGCCGAGCGCCTGTCCTTGCGTTTGGAAAAGGAGAAGGGCGCCCTGCGGAGGACCCTGGACAAGGTCAGCCATGCGGCTTTGGGGAAAGCGAAAGAGGAGAGGCCTGGAGAGGACCGAGAGCAGGTTGCCAGAGGGGGGAGGGAATGAATGGGGCACCGGGGGGGGGCTCAGCTCACGGGAGCGCCTGTTAATTGAGGGGCTCCTGCAGAGTGTTTTATACTCTCTAAATCCTCTCCCGCTGGTTGTGTGTGTGTGTGTGTGTGTCGCGGGAGCCTTTGTGCAGCAACTGAGGCGTGGTGGTGGGATTGCTAGGTGGAGCGCGAGAAGCTGAAGACTCACGAGGACTCCGTACGACTGTCGGTGGAAAAGGGGCGACTCGATCGTTCCCTCACGGGCGCAGAGCAAGAGTTGATGGGAGCCCAAGAGCAGATACGGCAGCTGGAGGTAACGGTGGCCATGGGCTCTGGAGGGTGGCAGTCTCTGCCGGCGCCAAAAAGATCCTGCCCTGTGGATGCCTTGAAGAGTGTGTGTCTCAGCTCTTGTTTTGGCCCACCAGCAGCCAGCAGAACTGGCGGCAGACTCGGGCAGTCCTGGAGTCTGGGGAAGGCTCTGACGAGGGGCTCTGCATTGGAAGCAGAGATGGGGCGAAACTGTCAGTTATCAGCTGCCTTTGGAGTCGGACATCAGTGGGGCAGAAGAACAGCTGGAGCCTGTTTCTGGTGTGTGCATGCGCAGAGCTGCCAGAAGAAGGGAACAGCTAAGGAACAAGGGTTGACTCGGGAGTAAGAGCACAGGTGGACGGTGAATGGCCCCTCCCATAGGGAATAAAAAGCGAAAGGGGAGGGGTGTTTGCAGGAGACAATTAGTTCATTTAATTAGGGTGAAGATTTGGTCGTGACTCCTTGCCAAGTATTTTCTGGTACAGCGTTGCGCTTGGGAGCTATGGGCCTGACAACTCTCCAAGCCCGATAAGGTCTGTGGTTGTGAATCACTCTTGAAAGATGGTTTGCTGGGACTTTGCTGCCTGTGAATGAGAGGAATTCACATTAGCCTAAATAAAAAAAAAAGGGTTTTGTCGGGATGAGGAGTCCCGCTTCATGATTTTGTGAAGCCCAGGTCAGAACAAACCTCGCCAGCTTCCTGGATAGGAACCGGGGGGGGGGTGTCTGCTCCCTGGCCTGCTGGAGGAAAACCATGACTCGTCTCCTTGGAGGTCAGCGCTGGCCCAGGCGGCCAGCTGAGTGGAAGGGAGAGACGTGAGAATGAAAGTAGGCAGGACGGGGCTGGCGAGCCAGACGGACATTAATCGCGACCTCCCTTCCCTAGGTGCAAGTGGCAGAGCTGGAGCGGACCCAGGGGAAGAAGCCTCTTGGCAAAGCGGCTGCGCCACGGCGGCCGGAGAGCGAGCGCCTGAGCGGTTCCCTCCGCCCTGGAGCCAAAGGTCTGGAAGAGCAGGTGAGAGCTCCCCTCCCTCCTGGGGACTCTGGCTCCGCTGCAGTGCTGCCGCCCCTGGACTCCCTCTTGCCTGGACCCTGAAGGGGCCCTTCTCAGCCCCATCCTCCACCCACAGATCTCGACTCTGAAGGAGCAGCTGCATCAAGGCACCAAGAAGGGGCAGCCTTATTTCCCAGCTCCCCCTCTCTTTTCCGGACACTAGCTGTGGCAGGAACCGAGCCCCGTCATCCCTGCAGAGTGCCACGGCAAGAAGGGCCACCGACCTCTAACCCTTCAGGGCCTAGATTCACGCACAGCGTCAGGTAGTGAGAAATGCTCCTTATATTTTAGAAGAAGTCCTGGGTGGTCGGATCCGAGCTGGATCAGAAGAAGAATTTGTCCCCTGGAAAGACAACCGAAAAGAACCCCTTCCCCCCTGGGGGGGTGGCGGGTGGAATCGAGCAGCAATCCAAGCCGGCCTGGTGCCAAGATGGCTCCATTCGTTCCGTGATGGAGAACGGGGGTGGGGGAGGGGAAAGTGAGCCAGTCCTGGCCTGGTCTCTGGCTGGGGAAGGGGAGCCCCTTGGCCCCCATTGCCTGGAGCAGCGTTGGCATCCCAGGATGGGCCAAGGAGCTCCTTGGCCAAGGATGATTATCTTTTTATTTAACCGTAGATCCCAATTGGGTGTGTATTTTTCTCTGCTGCGGCTCTTTAGGTAGCAGCCAATCAAGGAAAGTAGAAAGTTATTTTTTTTTTTTAATATCCGCGGAATTGTTGGTTTTACGGGCTTTGCTCCTCACTATGTAGAAGGGGAATAGCTTGGAATGAAAAACTTGAGCGTTACTCTCCTCCTTCCCCCACCTCCAATTCTATTTGGAAGGGTTGTGAAAACACAGGGAGGAAAGGGGGGTGGTTCTGTAGTGCCCCCATCTTTTGCTGGGGTGGGTGGGTGGGACCCAGACTTAATGAATCAAACTGTGACACATTTGGTCTATTTATTTTTTTAATCGTTTTGTAGAAAACAAAGGGGGGGGAAGGGAAAAACGGTGCGTACAAAAAAATAAAACTTGCAATTACAAGGCAATCAAACCCATCCAGTAGGTTGTGTGTGAAGGTCGGCATTTCTGGAGGGACAAGGGTTGGGTCCTTGCGGAGACCCCTGCCCGAGTCACGCCTGGAATGCGTGAGCAGCCCTGCAGGTGTGTCACTGCTGTGGCAGAGGAGGGACTCCAAGAAGGGGCCGCTGTCCCTCCAGGCACAAACCAGGGGCATCATCCGTGGTCCAGAAGGGCCTCCCGTCCACTGCCACACGGCCCCTTTCCCCGCTCAGCAACCGCCACAGCTCCGGGCGCAAGAGGTGGCCATGGTCTGGCAAAGGCCACTGGTCGCCATGATGCCGCACTTGGAGAATCTGTCGCGACAGAGGTCGGCTGGGGGAAGAGGGGGAAGGCAGGAGAGGAACCACCATCAGGAGTAGAATCCCCACATCTCCTTCTCTACCCCTCCCACTTCGCCCAAGTTTTAGGCAAAGCTGCTGCTGGGAAGGGGTGCTCCGAAACAGCTGCCCCTGTAACCTTCACGACCGGAGCGCCCAAGGGCCTGGGGCCAGAGGTGGGTCTTTAGCGGGTTCTGACCAGTTCTGGAGAACTGGGAGTAGAAATTTTGAGTAGTTCGGAGACCCAGCAAATCCCACCTCTGACTGGAGATCTTACAGTATCTTTCCCCTGCCACACCCACCAAGCCACGCCCACAGAACCACAGGTAGTAAAAAAAAAAAAAAAAAAGGAAGCCCGGGGCCCTTCGTTCTCTGTGCGTACCTCTTAGGAGTTCTTCGTGAGCGCAAACCGTACGGAAGCAGATCTCCTTATTGATCACGTAGACCCTGCGGAGGCTGAACGCGGACAAGGCCAGCGGATAGTCTCCCTTTGCCCACACCCCTCACCACGACAGACCCGTGGAAGGAAACCTGGAAGCTGCATTAAGACATTGCCCCCTCCCACCTTCCCCCCACTGGGGCGCCTGGATCGGCAGGCAGCCCTCTCCTCCCCTCGTCCGCAAAGCTTTCCCCGGTAGGATCGGCGGCGGCTGCAGCGTTTCCTGCAGGGCCACATTGCAAACAACGCCCTGCCCTCCCGAGTCAGCTTGTGGGGAGAGGAGCTTGAGGAGGGGGGCAGAAGGGGGGGCAGGGGGAGAGGCTTGGTCCTGATCCAACTGCGGCCCCCTCACCTGTAGAAGCAGATCTCGTTCAGACACTGTTTGCAAGGCTTGTAGATGGAATAAAGCCTGGTGCAGGGGTACTGCTCCTCCTGGCAGTCTGGAGATGGGGGGTGGGGGCTCCATTCAGTCCCAGGAGTCTTTAGCTTGCTTTGAACCCGCTCCCTCCTCCTCCACCCCCACCCCCCCACCCCTTTCCCCAGCAGCACATCCGCCTCTCCGGGACAGAGGAAGGATCCTGGGGGGACGCCCAAACCAACTTGTTTTGTTGCCAGACCTCAGGAAGAGGGACTGATCTCAGAGCTGGCGATCTCTTACCGAGGGGCCCTGGTTCGGTGGGCTCTGTCTCAGAAACGCCTAGGGGGAGGGGGGGGGAAAGACCCAAATAGGAACAAAGTGTGAGTAACTGTGTTAGCGTTGGAGGGGGGAGGTGTGTGGTACGGAGGAGGCAGCTGGGCAGAAGCCAGGCAGTTGCAGAGCAGGGAGTAGCTCTCTTCCAACCACCATCCCATCCCAAGGGCCGCTCACCTGGGGTTGGGGCGGGGATGACCTCTTGCTGGTTCTGTTGTTGGGACTGGTAGTGCTCCTCAGGAGTCTGGGGGGAGAGATCTGCAGGGCAGAGGAGAGTGGGGGGCAGTGCTTGCTTTAGCCTTTTGCCTTTACCACAGGGGTCCCCAACTCCTCGCAGCCTGTTTGGAACTGGGCCGCACCGGCAGCGGGTGTGTGTGTGTGTGTGTGTGTGTGAATGCACGTGCGAAACTCCCCTTGTGCGAGGGGCAGGCGCTTGCTCCCCTTGAGCAAAGCGCCTACCTACCACTCACGAGGAACTATCCTCACACACACACACACACATACACACGCACACTGCCGGCCCGCCGGCCCAGAAAGATTGAAGAGGATGGCTGCTTCACGAGGCAGGCAAGCGGGGCTGCGCCAGGTTTGGCCTCCCGGACCGACTCACCGTTCCCGGCATAATCGTAATAATCTTGACTCTCTGAAAAGAAGGGAGAGAGAGGCCAGAGGCCTATCAAGCTCCTGTTAGGAGACCAGGGTCCATCCTCTGACCGGGATTGGCCGTGGCCAGCTGGGCAGCCCCCCCCCCCCCGGACCCTTGACAGTACTCACCAATTTCGTAAGGGGCGTACGGGGGCTCGGGATAGGCAGGGTCATCGAGGTCATACTGCCCCTGAGCCAGAAGTGCTGCTGGGAAGGGAGGATAAACTGAGGCCGGCTGTTGCAAGGTGACCCCACAGCTGCCCAGGTGGGGTCCTTGCCAACATTGTCAAGTTGGAGAGCCACCGCAGGCGGGCCTCCTCCCTCCCCTTCCACACCTCTTGCCTGGGGTGTGTGTCCGTGTCCTTGTGTATGTGACATCCGCAAAAGCTGGGCGTCCCCTTCTCCGGGCCCCCTTGCCTTGTATGTGTGAAGGACCCCTTCCCTCCCCCTCCCCAAGCCCTTGGGTAGGGGGAAGGAAGGTCCCGGATCCCTCTGGACAAGAGGAGGGAAGGTCTCGGTCCAATTTACCCCTCACCTGGCAGGCAGAGGAGGAGAAGGGCCAGAAGAGTCCTCATTCTGCGGAGCGGTGGGGTCTACAGAGGCAGCTGAATCAGAGCCGAGCTGAAAGACACAGGATGCTCATTAGCTCTGGGCTTGCTGGGATTGGAAGACAGAACCTTGTTCCTCCCCCCTCTTTTTGCAGACTTTAAAAAAACTTGCCATGTCAACCCAGGAACATCCTTGGTGTGGTTCCCAAGCTTTCATTGTTAGCAGGGCCCCCCAAACTTGGCAACTTTAAGACTTGTGGACTTCAACTCCCAAAATTGTCTCCTGCAAACACTCCTCCCCTTTCGCTCCTCTTTTATTCCCTATCGGAGGGGCCGTTCACCGTCCACCTGTGCTCTTACTCCCGAGTCAACCCTTGTTCTTTAACTGTTCCCTTCTTCTGGCAGCTCTGTGCATGCGCACACCGGGAACAGGCTCCAGCTGTTCTTCTGACCCACTGATGTCCGACTCTGAAGGCAGCTGATAACTGTCAGACGGCCCTGGCCCCATCTCTGCCTCTGACGCAGAGCCCTTGTCAGAGCCTTCCCCAGATTCCAGGGTTGGCCCATGTCCCCCCCCTCCCAACCTCCTCACTGTCCGAAAGCTATGCTGGCTGGAGAATTCTAGGAGTTCAAGTCCATAAGTCTTAAAGTTGCCAAGTTTGAGGACCTCTGACTGTTAGTGTGTGTGTGTGTGTGCTTGGGGGAGTGGAGGCAAGGGTCTGCTTCGGGCAAGGCTCAATCCGTGGGCCTCTGCATCGAAGTTCCTGACCCCCACAGCCCAGATTCTGCCATCAAGGATCCCGGAAACTCTTCCTATCGCTGCGTCTTTGAACCCCAACCTTCCTGGTCTGTTCAAGGAAGCCCAGAATGCTGCTTCTAGTGGATCTCCAACGACCAAAGCATCCTTTTCTCCCTCCCCATCTGCTGGGATTTTTGCCCCCTATCCAACCCTGCAGGAGTGGCGAGGGAAAGCAGGCAGAAAGAAACAAAAGAAGGCTCGGCCAGGCCAGCGGCTTTAGCCCAAAGCCGCTCCAGGCCAAGTGACGATGCATTCGCTTCTCGCTGCAGAGTTAAAGAGGGACCCAGGAGCAGATCCTGTGCAAACTTTCCAGGGTTGTCCATTTCCCACTGCAGCAGAAAGCACTTCCCCCCCCCCTCCCAGTGTACCAGCCTATTCTCTCCAGCGCAAAGGAGGAAGAAGCCCGAGGCAAGGCTAGCCTGTAAGCTTCCACGCTGAGAAAAACGGTCCGGGAGAAGCCCAGGTTGGCTCACTTTTCCTGCCAGACCCAGGTAAGTGTGGGGAATGTACTGCTGATGGGGGGAGTTGAGGGGGTGGCGGGCGGAGGCAGGGCCAGGCTACCCCCAAGCCCCCAGGTCCCCTTTGCCGGACTTCTTCCCCAACCCTCCCCCCCACTCTGCTTGGCTTCCCTTCAAGAGGGGGAAGGGGCTCAGAGGCAGAAGTTTCCTGTTTTAGAGAAAGCAGACGCACATCTGGCAGCAATCAGCCCACTGCTGGGAAGCCAAGAATGGCCAGCAAACCCTCTACAACTCCACCTCTCTCCCCCCCCCCTCCCCTTTGCCCGAGCATGAGAACAAAAGGGGAGCCCTCCTTTCCTGGCCGCAAGGATGTTGAATGGCCAAATTCAGAGGCAAAAAATAATAATGATAATAATTACCTTTTTGGTTTCTTTCTTTGGGGGAATTTTTGCCTGGCCACTCGGAAAGGATGGCGGCGGGGGGGGGAGTGTGTGTGAGGGAGGGGGTAGCAGGAGGAGAGGGGCTGGGGGCTCTTTCTGTGGCTAAAAGGTTTCCTTTTGAAAGGTTCCCCTGCATGGAAGAAAAAAAGGGACATCTCCGAAGAGAGTCTGACCCGCCTTTCCTGCCCCCACAGCCCGTGGCGCCCTTAAGCCAACTTACCGACTTGCCCGGGGATGTGTGTGTGTGTGTCTTTCTCCCTCTCAGGTGGCTGGCTGGCTTTGCGCTCTCTCCTCCTCGCCCAGGTCTTGCTTTCCAAAAAGGCTGAAGGAGCCAGGCCTCCTCCTCCTCCTCCTCCACCGCAGCCTCCCTCCTGGGTCCTAACGCCAACGCCAACTTCTCTCAAGGCAGAACTTTTCCAAAGGTTCCCCCCATTCCACCCCACAGACTTCGGCTGCAGCACGGCAGCCACGCTAAAGGGGAGGCCGGCCCCACGCAAGGTGTAGTTGTTCATCCAGTGGGGTTTTATCGCAAGTATCTGCGGCGGAGCATTGCAGCGAGCCCGCCGTGCGCACAATTCTTTCGTTGGGGCTCCCGAGTGCGATGTGCTTTTTGGCTTGCAGGGGAGGATGGGCTGGCCAGCTCCTTCCATGGAGGCGGCAGCTTTTGGACAGAGGCTGATCCCCAAAGCCTCCAGGCTTAGAGGCAGTCTACCATCGCCTGAGATGGGTAGAAAGGATGCCTTTCGTCTCTTAGGGCAGAGGGTGGCTGCTGCAGGGCCCACAGGATGCCTGAGCGGGAAAACTCTGCCTGCAAGACACAGGTCAGCCCATTTCTCACTCGCCTCTTAGCCAGGCCTCGCCGGGCCACCTTTAAAGTTGACGTCCCGCCCCTCCTTGGCAATTTCCCGCTCCCCTGTGTTTGTCCCAGACCGTCTTCATGCAAAGTTAACTCATTTAATACATTATTGCTTCTTGATTCTTAATTGCTTACTAAGCCCTGCTGAATATCCAACTAAGTCCACATGATTGCTAATGTTAAAAAAGAAAAAAGAACAACTGGCAAATATATTTACAGACATACCAGTGGTGGGATTCAAAAATTTTTACTACTGGTTCTGTGGGTGTAGCTTTGTGGACGTGGCTTTGTGGGCGTGATAGGAGAAGGATAGACTGCAAAATCCCCCTTCCCTTCCCTCCCCACCCCACTAACCTGCTTTGCAGCTCTGTTCTCCTGGGCAGGGCAACCAAAGAAGACCCAGCCAATCAGCTGGGACTCAGGAGGCGGAGAAGAGATGGGGTTGGCGGGGCCAGTCAGAGGTGGGATTGGCCGGTTCTCCGAACGACTCACAATTTCCACAAACGGTTCTCCAGAACTGGTCAGAACCGGCTGAAGACCACCTCTGATACATACAATGTATATGTGTATATATACATGTACAGGTAGTCCTCGATGTACAACAGTTCGCTCAGGGACTGAAGTTACAATGGCACTGAAAAAAGTGACTTATGACCCACTATGGTCATCCCCATGGTCACGTGATTTTCATTCGGATGCCTGGCAAACGGTTCATGTTTATGACGGTGCGGAGTGTCTCGGAATGGGGTCCCATGTTCCCCTTTCGCGACCAAAGTCGGGCAAGGAAGCCAGCTCCTCTTAACAACGGTGTCACTGATTTCGAGAACTGCAGTGATACGCTTAACCATCGTGGCAAGAAAAGTAAAAAAAAGTGTGTCGGGGGGGGGGGGGGAAACTTGCTTAACAAATGTCTCCCTGAGCAACATAAATTTTGGACTCTGTTGTGGAGTTGAGGACTACCTATATACATACTGTATATACACTCTCACTCTCTCACACGCACGCGAGAAAATCCTAACCGAAGCAAAACAGACAGAATGTCCCAGCTCTTTTCTGGTCCTCTCTTCCACGGGCTCCCTTTTTTTCAGTTGGCGTGGTAAAGCAGTCACCCCCCCCCCCCCCCAAAGTTGCCCGTCCGTGGGAAGCTAATGAAGAATCCTTAATTAATAGAAACGGCAGGATCCCAGGCACAGTAGAGCAGGTCTCTTCGCAGTGGAGAGAAGATGACCTTCCGTGGAAGGGAGCCGATTCCCAGACTGGCCAGGGAGCATCCCTTGGAGACAAATCCTTCATCTTCCTCTGGCTTGAAGTTCTGACGTGGGACAAGTTCTGCAGGTGCTGAAATTCCCTGTCCGGCACAGCCAAAAGGCCCAAAAGTTGTTGGGCAAAGGGGACATCGTTCTCACCTTGGACAAAGGGATGTCTCCTCCGGCTTTCTCCTAGCCAACATGCGTTTAAAAAAACAACAACACGCACACACACACACACACACACAAAAGGCTGCTTGAGGAGGAGTGGATTCAAGGAATCACCCACCCACCCTCCCCAGAGTGGCCAGAAAACTTGGTACTTCTCGTGGCTTCGGCTGAGAGGCTGGTGAAGATTGGTTGTTCTCTTCTCCGGTGTTCTTACAAGAGTGAGAAATGCCACAAGGGGAGTCTCGGAGTTGCCTTGGTCCGTCGATGGAGGATCCCAGCGGATCTTGGGAGAGGATCTGCTGAGAGAAAGGAGCTAGATCCAAAAGGGAACCTCGGCAGACTCAGCGGGACTTCCCTCCACGCAGAAAGTCACTGACTAGCGTCATCTTGCAGCCGAGGAGTGTCTGTTGGAGGCAAAAACAGGTGTGTGGAGAGGCGGCCATGAACTCTTCTCCTGGCTAAGCTCCCACTGTAGCTGCTTGTACAGCTTTTTCGATGCCTTCTTGTGCCGCAGCTTCCGGAAACCGTTCAGCAGGCCGTGGTCCAAGCCCACCTGTGGAAGAAACAGACCAGGAACGGGTGACGCTTGGAGCCGCCGTGGCCTGGCGACAGTGGTCGCCTGGTGCTCCAAGGAAGTCCACCACCGCTCGCTCTCCGCCCTCAGCCGCTCAGCCGTTCCGGTCACCTAGTTACTATCTTTGAAAACATTTATGGAATGCAGTTTCAGTTTGCAAGCTGTCGCACTACTCTTTCAAACCCCTTTCCCTCCTCCCTTTCTGTTGGTAACTCTAAAAGACCATAGAAATATTTTATAAGTTGACAGCAAGAGCCTCCTCCGGTCTGGGGTCATCCCATCCCAGTTGCTCGCCAGGACTTCCAATGCAGGCCTCCCTTGTTCTAGCGCATCGGGTGAATCGGTTTGTGTTTCCCTTCTGGGGCTCAGTGGAGGCCCATTTTCCCAAGCCAAGCCTGCCCAGCCACAGCAAAAAGGGTCTTGGCTTGGCCTTTACAAAAAGACCTCAATGAACTGCTTCCGTTGCCCTGCACAACATCTTAAACCTCTGTTTCCCCAGCTTTGTGGCTCCTTTGTTACCTCCAACACGAAAGCCGTGAAGAAGTGGAGAGCAGCCATTCCCAGCAAGATCACTTTGAAGCTCGGGTCGCCAGCGTTCTTCAGGCATAGGAACTTTTGCATGAAGGCCAGTGGGTAGAGGGTCAACCAGATCATGACACCAGCGAGCAAGAGCAAAGCCATCAAAAACGGCACTGGGGAGAGCAAGAGACACAGGCAAGGCTTTGGCGGGGCCAGGCAGAAGAGGGGCGGCCCGGGAGAAACAGGGCCTGGCTCATCCAGGGCCTCCAGCTGGCAGAGCTGCTGAGCGGAAGCACTCACCATTGGTATAAAGCGGCTTGCGGAAAGGACGGCCTTTGGACACGATCACCGCCAGGATGAGGTACTGGAACCCCGAGGTGCAGAAGACAATAGTGTTCTCATAATTGGGGAGGTTTGCAGGGGCTGACAGAGTGCTGTTCAGAGGGGTGAACCTGAGAGGGAAGTGAGAAACAGAGGTGGTATTCAGCTGGTTCTGATCAGTTCTGGAGAACTGATAGTGGAAATTCTCGGAGAAGCGGCAAAGACCACCTCTGACTGGCCCCGCCCCCATCTATTCTCTGCCTCCTGAGTCCCAGCTGATCGGCTGGGTCACCTTTGGTTGCCCCGCACAGGAGAATGGAGCTGAAAAGCAGGTTAGCGGAGTGGGGAGGGAATGGGGATTTTGCAGTATCCTTCCCCTGCCGTGCCCACAAAGCCATGCCCACAAAGCCACACTCACAGAACCGGTAGTTAAAAAAAAATTGAATCCTACCACTGGTATGTATGTATTTATGTAAATGCATTTGCCAGTTTTTTTGTTTTTTTAAAAAAACAACAACATTAGCAATCATGTTGAGTTAATTGCAGTATCCTTCCCCTGCCACGCCTACCAAGCCACGCCCACAGGACCGGTAGTAAAAATGTTTCAATCCCACCAATGGTGGGCAGGTGTCTTGAGTCTGGGCCCGCCTGATTGCAGAGGCTGGGAGAAAGGCCCACCCACGGCGGGCTGAGCTCTCTGAGGAACCGGCCTCCGTGAGGCCGTGGAAAAGCAGCCAGAGAGATTCCGCCACTGGGCTTCCTCTCTTTCCTCACTCACCACTGTTGAGAGACGGTGATGAAGTAGATGATGACCAGGACTGCGACGATGAGAGCCGTTTGGAGGCAAAGGCTGCCCAGGACGGCAAGGCTGACTAGGGCTCCCTGTGGGCGCTTGAGGCCCAAGTCCTCGGCAGGCTCTGTCTTGCCCATGAGAGCGACTATCGTGGTGGTAATGATGAGATCAATGAAGAGGAACTGCCCATCACTCAGATTGGTATTGAGCTAAAGAAGGAAGGAGGGACAGAAGAAACGGAGAGACACAATGGCTGCCCTGCTGAGGAGGGCAAGAGCCTCTGCGTCTCAGATGCTGGGAGAGCCCAGTTCGTTGGCTTGTGTCACCTTCCCACATCTTGGGGTTCTCTCAAGAAGCAGGTGTCAGGGCTCCGGGAGCTACCCCCATTTAAATTACAAGTCTTGAGCCAAGCTTCCAAAACTTAGGAAGGATTTACTGGGAGTTAACATGCCGGTATTGCATGGGTGTAATTGACTCTGAGATACATCATTCATTGTCAGCCATGACCCTGGTTTCCCCCTACCTCCTGGGTGTATCGTAATTCATATTCTCCAAAGGGACACATCCCTAGCCAAGAGTCATCCATCAGGCTCTCCAGTTAGAATTTTGCAGAGCAGAAACTTCGGTCACCTAGTTACTATCTTTGAAAACATTTATGGAATGCAGTTTCAGTTTGCAAGCTGTCAGCACTGCTCTTTCAAACCCCTTTCCCCCGCCTCCCTTTCTGTTGGCAACTCTCAAAGACCATAGAAATATTTTATGAGTTGACAGCAGAAGCTGCCTCTGGTCTGGGGTCATCCCAACCACAGGAGGTCCTTCAGTTCCTCGCTAGGAGTTCCAATCCAGGCCTCCCTTGTTCTAGCGCATCGGGTGAATCGGTTTGTGTTTCCCTTCTGGGGCTCAGTGAATGGCTCAAGCTTAATTCTTGCAGCTCTTTTGCACATGGCTATTTCTGTTCTCATTCAGAAGCCGCTAATTTAAGCCCATAATTTTTTTAAAAAAATCTCTTCTGGTTGCAGTGGTGCATTTTGTTTTAGTTGGGGGGTGCGTGTGTGTCCTTTTCTGTAGCTCCCGTACCTGATGCCATCCCTTGGGCAAATCCCATGCCTGGCGCTCAGGTTTCTACACCTTGCTGCTTTTAAGCTTCACCTGGACTCCGGGAGTCTGCCAGCTAAAGAAGCAGGAAGGAAAATGGCTGCCTTACCGTATATAGCAGGAGCACAGAAACAAATTGCGTGAGGCTGTAGAATGCCATGTATTTGAAGAGGCCAATGGAGGTGACCAAAGAGCATCTTCCCTCCCTAAAGAGGAGAAATGGCCAGTCATCCTTCTGGGAGAACAGGCATTGAGCTCATGGGGTGAAGGAACACAAGGGAGGAAAAATTCTCTGCTCAGAAAACTTCCATCTCGGCAAGAAAGAATGCTTTCTCTGCAAGCGGATGGGTCTTAAACACGGCATCTTGAATTTCACGTGGAATCTTTCACCGAATGTCCCCCAGGAGCAACTTAACCCATTCAAGGGTGAGATGCTGCCCAGAAGCCCAGGACAAAATCAGGGGGGGCTGAACACTGCGGGAAGACCCTAGGGTTTCATTTCACCTAGGATCAAAGCAGTTGGAACCTCACCCCAAGCCGAGGCCATTCTTGGAATGAAAAACTTGGACAGATTTGACGGAGGAAGAAGGATGCCATGCTTCCTAGTTCTGGGAAGTGGCCCAGTGGTCAGTGTTAAAGCCTGAATCCCTGATGGGAAGGACTCCCATTTGCTTAGCCAGGTGCTTGAAGGCTGGGAGATGGTCAACATAGCTTGTTGCAAAGGGGCAGGATTTGGATTTCTCTCTCCCAAAGAAAGTCACCGAGACTCCCGGCCTCTCCAGGAAGAGGAGAACCTGGATGGGAGAAAGGCGGCCATCGATTCCACCACCGGTGGCTCCCAAAGAGTCCATCCCACCTACCTAATGGTGATGGGGACGCACTCGATATTGGCCCTCTGAGAAGTGAACGGTGCTGCTGCCGAGGCCTCTGCTTCGGAGAGCGAGATGCCCACGTCAGCTGCTTTCAGAGCTCCACAGTCGTTGGCCCCATCTCCACACATGGCCACGCAGTAGCTGCAGACAACAGACAGTTCCTTAAAGCGGAAGACCAATTCCCACCCGCCTTGGTTTTGGCTCCCAAAAGTGAGGGGAAGGGAGCAAGTCTTTAGTACACTTAGTATCTTTGGAGCTCATCTTCTGCCCGCTTCAACTTCTGCCTTCCCCTTCTCTCCAAAAGCAACCCTGGTGATGGCTACTCTCAATCGCACAGGCCAAGGCTTCCCTTTGGCTCTGAAGCTCCCTGGCTTTAGGTTCCCAAAAGGGAGCCTGTTTGGTATCAGATCCTATGCTTCCACCACCCACTACCCCTCCCCATCCCCCCCCCTTTTTTTTGCTCTCCCACCCATCCGAGGAATGTGGGGAAATCCAGCCTCCAGCCCCCATACTTACTTCAGATGTTGCAAATGCTCAACCAAGCGGGTTTTCTGGTCAGGTAACATCTGTGCGAAAATAGTGGTTTGGACTAATATCTGCAAAGGACATCAAACAGAGGGAGTTGAGCTGTGCCATGGCCCTTCTGGGAATGAGAAACAACAACTGGGATGATCAGGAGTTGTTGCTGCCACTGAGAAAGACCTGGGAGGAGCCGAGAAGTAGAGAGGGTCACCCTGCCTGTGCTCAGGTGCCAGGTGGGGGCTCAACTCGATTCTCCCATCAGCCCGATGACGGAAGGCAGGCTGGTCGCGAGAACCCTAGTAGACAGCCAGGAACAGGTGCGTCCTGCAAGAAGGGGTGGCTGCTGGTCTGAGGAGACCACGGACAAGGTGATCCAGCTCCTCTCCCCCATGGGTGTTACCTTGGGCAGGAGGGCTGGGAAGCACTCACAGAGGACCGCAAAGGATTTCCCGTTCAAGGCAAAGGAGTACGGCTGCTGTTCCTGGACGTCGCTCTCTTGCTGCTGCGCATCCTGCAACAGTCCCGTAAACCACCAGATGTTTTTTGTTCGTGCTTGGCATCCCGCGTCAGCAGGAGCCCTGGTTTAGGTAGGGCTTTCTCTTTGCCCTCCCTCCCTCATATTACAGGGGACACCTCCCCCTTCTGCCTGGAAGGAAATGCTAGCTGTGGCTGAGCATGAACCATCATGGTTGGCGGTCCATTCAGATGACCGGGCTTGCAAAATGGAAAGACTCTCAACCGTCCCACTCAGTCATCCAGCAAAGGAAGACTCCTGGCCATTTGTTTTTGCCAAGAGTATACTTTACTGATATTTGGGTGGTTACAGAAGTAGCGTCGGCTGAATCTGGGGTTTTCCCCATGCAAACAATGCAAAGTAAATTTTCCTCTGTCTCCCTACTCCTCCAGCTATTTGCTAATGTCCAATCAGGTGTTTGTATATTGTTTAGGAAACAGGCTCTTGGTTCCCAGCTCTGCCTATTGTTACTTGACCTTGGCTGGCTGTAGCTGCTCACACATCTCAGCCGGACTTCCATGCCCGCCCTTCTTCTTCCTTACATTCCAACCTTTCCCTTCTCCTTCCCCCCACTGTTGCAGATGTCAGGCTGTCAACTCATGAAGCTTGGATAGCAGAGATGCAACCCTGACAGCCTGACCCTTCCCCGAAAGAGCCCCACTGCCAATTGAGCCATAGAGGGTGGCCAGGAAACAAAAGGTCTCACCTTGCCCTGCTCTGAAGTAGTGAAGGTGAGGGAAGCTACCTTGCCTCGGCTGGGAGGCGCGGCATTCACGAACACCACACGCTCCTTCGCCTCCACCATGTGGCAGCTCCTTGCCACGTTGACTGCAGTGAGCATGTTGTCCCCTGAGGCCAAAACGAGCAAAGGGGAGCCCTGAGCCCTGCTAGAAGCCACCAACATCCCTCTAGTCTTGCAGGCAGAAGACAATCCTCACCCAGCCTTCCCGGCCTCTTCCCCGTTTTTCTCACCTGTGACCATGACGGTTTGAATCCCTGCACTGCGCAGCATACAGATGACTGGTGCCGTCTCGGGCTTGAGGACGTTCTTGAGGACTAGGAGCCCAAGGAAGATCATGTCCATTTCCACCCAGTCTCTGCCCAAGGAGGAAGCTTCCGTCAGTGGGCTGTGCCAGGACCCACTGCATCATTGAGACGCTTCCCTGCTCTGTGCCAAAAGCCCCTCTGCCCAGCCTCTGTCCAAGTGCACCCAGAGAAGGGCCGTTCACTCTTCGTCCATTGGCTGCAAAGTCTTTCCTCAATATAAGCTGGCTCGTATTCTGCTTGCAATGAACGGCAATCAATTATCACTGTACATAAAATGGCGAGGAGGTGGAGAGGGTTGTAGTTTTAAATTTCTGGGCGCTTATATCTCGGAGGACTTCTCATGGACTATGAATGCTAACATGCTTGTGAAGAAGGTACAGAAGAAGAGGCTGTACTTCCTGAGAATTCTCAAGAAGATACATCTATTTTAGTATCTACTTCTTTCCTACTACCGCAGCACCATCAAGAGTGCCCTGACATACAGCATTCTTGCATAATACGGGAGCAGCTCTGTAGCGGACAAAAAAGCTCTACAGAGAATCATTAAAAACTGTCCAGAATATCATCGGGCTCCAGTTACTAGCCCAGGACGACATCTTCGCATCTCACTGTTTGAGGAAATCGCACAACATTCTCAGAGACTCTTCCCATCCTGCTCACAATCTCTCTGAACTGTTGTCTTCTGGCAGAAGATACAGACCAATTAAAACTCGGACCACACGTTTTCTGAGCAGTTTTTAATCCCAGAGCTATAATTGCACTTAACTTAAGGACCACCATCTATGAGCTTTTGGACAGTATTACTTGGTCTGTTGTGTGGATGCTTCTGTGTTTTTAGGGGGCGGGGAATTTTGGCGGGTGGGGAGGTGTTTGTGGATTGTCATGTGCATGTTGACTCTGGTCTCTGGGTGTTATGTGAATTTTGTTGTATGTATACTGTGTATATACATACAATGACAACAGAGAATTCAATTCAATTCAATCCATCATCTTTTTAACATTTCCCAGGTATCTCGGAAATGTATCTTTGCATTTTATCACTTCCATCTCACCCCAGTGAAGAATTTTGCCTTTCTCCCCATTCATAGGAAAAAAATCTTCCTCGATCTTGCTGCTGTTTCCCAACCCATCCAGGTACGCGATGTCACCTCCATCAGTTTTCCATCATATAATGAGAATGTTAATGGCCCCTAGAGAGCTGAAGGATGCCGCTGTATGTCTGGGTTAGGGAACTAGCAAGGAGCAACCGATGTGTCTTCCGTGCCATCCCGCACTTAATGACCTGGGACATCAAAACGCCACCGGTACTTTTTTAACCTTTTGCCCAAGTCAAGTCTCTTATCTCCTAAGAAGATCACGCAGTGAGCAAAAATGATGGATTTGCCAGGGAGAATCCTGGAAGCCAGGCTGGGCTTCCACTTGGGTGTCCACCCACCTGGTCACTTCCTGGGCTTCTTCGAAGCTCCCCACGGCCACCGAGGGCTTGTAAGCAAGTCCCAGAACGCGGAACCCATTGCTTGTGAACTGATGCAGCTGCTGCGGGAAATCCTGGGGGACTGCAGAACAAGAGGGGAGAGCGGCTTTTAGAAAAGGAAGACACAAAGCATGAGGAAGATGCTCCACCCCGGTCCTGTAATATGCCCTCAAAGGAGACTTCATCCAAGACCTGATTCTTTCTTGCAGAGGCCCGCCACCGTCTCCGGAGCTCCCTTCATGAAAGCCTCCACGGGGCTGTGGCCGGGACCCTTTCCCAGAACACTCATCCTCCGCAGAGCTGAAGAGAATGGGAAGCGACGGAGGATAGCCATGGGGACGGGGTGCTTCTGTGGAGGAGAGGCCATGGCTGAGCTCCTGAGAGCAGCCAGAAGAAGGAGACGATTTGTGAAACGGGTGAAGGGGAAGTGGGCTTTTCCTGGAGGCCCCGCAAACCACCTCTCGCCCAGAGGCTGCTTTCTGCATTGTTGAGCTTTCTCAACCTCTACGAGCCCATCCCACTCTCCTGCCGCAAGGAAGGAGAGACCCTCACCATGCCGGGGAGCTGCTCTTGTAGCAGTGGAGGAGCCATGACAAGCAGAGCTCCAGTCCCAAAGTCTTGTTCCAGGCAGGCCTTCACCTCTGGCCCTTCGGTTTCTACCAGAGACTGCAAGAAGCAAAGAGGAGGCTGAGGAGGGGCTGCCTTCTCCAGTGCCCCTTGAACGGATCCCACTTTAAAGCTCAGCCATAGAAAACAAGGCTTAGTGTGGCAAAGATGACCAGAAAATTAAAACCGATGGTCACTGGAATTGGAGTCATGTATGACGTTGGTCTTGGGGGTCTCTGGGGAATGTTGGTTCTTCTCCCTTTTGGAAAGGGAGCCTCCCCTTTTCACCCATTTCTGACCATGTATGAGCCGTGGTGGCGCAGTGGTTAGAGTGCAGGACTGCAGGCTACTTCTGCTGACTGCCAGCTGATTGCAATTTGGCAGTTCGATTCTCACCAGGCTCAAGGTTGAACTCAGCCTTCCGTCCTTCCAAGGGTGGTAAAATGAGGACCCAAAATAGTTGGGGGCAGGAGGCTGACTCTGTAAACCGCTTAGAGAGGGCTGGAAAAGCACTGTAAAGCGGTATATAAGTCTTAAGCGCTAATGCTACAAGAGCCATGATGGAGCAGTAGTTAGAATGTAAGTCTAAATGCTATTGCTATGTAGGAGGTCTGGCCAAATGGCTAAATGGAAATGGTGCCCATGTTCCCTAAACAAAGAAGCATGTTTCTTTCTCACCCATCCAGTAGACTCCACCATCCGGAGATCCACTGGGTCACCTATAGGCTGATCTCCAAGCAGAGAGAGGGTATGGCAGTTGGCCAGGCAGCGGAGCAGAGGCCCGTCATCCAGGCAACGAAGCTCATGAACAATGGGCAGAAAAGAGCTGGTGGCCTGGGGAATGACTCCCCAGATGTCCATGCCATCAGCGGTAAGGGTCCCTGTCTGGGAGGAAACCCCAACCAAGTAAGAATCAGCTTAGATCCTTGGATGGGCAACCCAGCAGCCCAGCACCCTTCCCGGGGTCTCACCTTGTCAAAGCAAACCAGGCGCACCTTCCCACAGAGATCGATGCGTTGAGGACTGACACAGAAAATGCCCTGGCGTTTCAGACGGCTTTGAGCGTACATGGTGCCCATTGTCATCGCAGCTGGTAAGGCTGGGGGAACAACCACTGTCACAATGTCCAGAGCACGGAGGGCTATCAGCCACCGGGAAACCTGCCAACAGGGACTGTGTGAGAAACAGGTGGGCACAATGGCTTCCCAGCTACCCAGAAAGGCCAATGGAGATTGGAACGAGGTTGCGTTAAGATTCTTGATGATGTTCAGTGGCGAAGCCTCTATATGGGGAAGGTCAGCCGGGCCCAATCTTTCTGAGCCTGCCTTGCCTCAGACCTGCTGCCATCCGAAGCTGACTCCATGCTCCCCCAATAGCAGAGACCCAGTGAGTGGCTGGCCAAAGGGGAAGGAAGGAACTTTGACATCCAAGAGGTGAGGGTTTTGTGATCCAGGGCAGACGATCTTTGGAGTAGTTCTCATCTGGAGACCTGGGAGAAGGTGGTGAGAGCGATTCCGAGACCTCCAAGCACTGAACTTACCTTGTTTCTCCTTAAGATGATGATGCTGTAGATGGTTCCTATGACGGCTGGAGCAAAGAGAAATAAAAGTCTTGGTACCCCAGCAAACAAGGCTGAGGGAGTATCATTGGAGTCCACAGAAACCCACAAGGAAAGAGCCGAAGCTGGTGGCACCATTGGGAGAGGCCTTGCAGAAGGAGGTCAGCCAAAGAGATTCCAGTTAGACAGAGACTCACAGGCAGGTTATATTGCACAGATGTGGCCAGAGGAGGCAGAGCCCAGAAGCTCCTCAGCTGCGTAGAGGCAGGAGATCTTTCAAGGCCACATGGGATGTGCTGGGGACCAAGGACGGTTTCTATTCTAGCTCCTGCTGGCGCAACAAGGCTACCCCAGCAGAAATAAATTATCTAAGGATGTCAGAGGACCAGCAAAGCTCCCAACTGAGCTGCTGGGGAAGGAGATAACGGAAGCTTTACGCTGTTCCCAAGTACCGTCTGTAACTATGCCTTGTCCAAAAGAGGCTCGGCTTGTATGTCCTGAACTTTTTGGCTCAAACCAGTGATAGTGGTTAAGTACCCTCACCTGGGCCTGATTCTGAATGGAAGCATTCTGAACCCGTGGCGGATGGTCTCTTTCCCCATGTCTAAAACTCTAGCCCTACAAGAGACAGTGGGCGCCTTATCCGCTTTTGATACCGCGTGTGTGAACTTACCCAAGATGGCAAAGCAGGTGACAAACTTCCAAGCATCGTTATGAAACCTGAGCTTCGGTGGCTTGGGGTGAAGGATGGAGCTGATGAGATCCCCTTTGGCTGTGTAGAAGCCTGGAGGAAGAGGGGGGGAGGGAGACGGCAAGGCTGGCATGAGACCAGGGGTGCAGGGGAGGTAGAGGTTGCAGGAGGCTGGAAAGCCTCGACACTGGCTGGGGGGAGAAGAAGTACCCTGAAATGCCCTCACCAGTGCGTGTCACAACTGCCAAGATGTCAGCTTCTCCACAGGATCGGGCCTGGATGATTTGCGTCCCACAGAACAGAGTGTGTCGTTTGTGGTCTTCGGAGGAATAGGTGGTGTTGGCCTCTTCCGGGCCTTTGGGCAAAGAGGTCTTCAGGACTGGTATGCTCTCCCCTGGGAAAAAACAGGTGGTTTGTTGGGGAGCTCCAAGAAAAAATTTGAAAGCAGCCACGTCACTTGAAAGCAGCCAAGTCAGCCAGCGCCAGGGTGCCACTGAAGTCTCTGCAAGTAGCATCATGACAAGTACTTGATAGGGGAATCCAGGCAGGCAGGTGTGCTGATGGGGACGTTAAAACAGTGATTGCCAACCAGTGGGCCGGGGACCACTGGTGGTCTGTGATAAAATGTTGGTGGTCTGCAGAGAAATGTCACCCCAAAACACGCCCCCCCCAAAGCAATTAATCCAGGCTGCCTGTGAACACAAGGCTGTGCCGCCCATATGGCTCGCGGGATTTAAAATTATGAGTTTGGTGGTCCTTGAGGTCCAAAAGGTTGGTGATCTCTGCCTTAAAACAATGAGCAAGCTTGGCCTGTCCATGTTCCCCCCCCAATCCCTTGCTCACCGGTCAAAAGGCTTTCGTTGACCACGCACTCGCCGTTGAGCAATGCGGCATCGCAGGGAACCAGCATCCCCTCTGGAGAGATGACGAGGACGTCTCCTGGCACGAGATCCACCGAACTCACCACCACTTTCTCTGTTAGCCAAGAAAGGAAGGAGCTCAGACCATGCCCCCTCACCCACCCCTGGATGAATCGGCTTGAGAGTTGTGCCAGGCCCTTCTCGACCTTGGAGGGACATCTCCCTTTTTTAGCTTCTCCTGGATGCGGCACCTTGTGGGCAGCTGAATTTGACTGTCCTGTTTAGGTGCCGTAGTCTAGGTACTTAAAAGATGGTGCCCGAGTTCCTAGCTATTGCTCTCAGGAGTGAGCGGCTGCTTGGACGTGCCTTGTCCTTGAGCCCCCAGAAGGAACCAACAAAGACCATGTGCAGTGGGAAGGAAGTAGCCCAATGTGGCAGAAAGATGTGCAGAATGAGGGAATGGTGGATGACCCAGATGAGAAGGAGAGTCCAGCTTCAGGCTAGAGCTGCTCTTGAGATCCACCAGGCTGCTGCCCGAGAGGTCACCACGCCTTTGCTCACCTCCAGAAGGTCGGCAGATTTGCACGCTGCTCACCACTTTGGCCATGTCCCGGAGAGTCCTGTTTTGCTGAAGGAACCAAGGCCTTGGTCAATGCAGCCTCAGGGGCTAAGCAATAGTGGTGCGGCATCTCTGGGACACCGTCGGCCCCTCGTCCCATTTCAGTGACCGGCTTGAGGGGGGCAGGGTGGATGCACAAGTCCAATGGGGAGGGGGAAGCTGTGGCCAGTGCCCACCTTCTTGGTGACGTAGAGGGAGAGTCCGATGGAGATGGTGGAAATGAGAAAGATGCAGGCCGCGTAGGAGTAATATTCTTCACAGAACCATAAGATGATGCTGAACACTTGGAAAAGGTAGAATAAATTCAAGATCTGCAAGGAAGGACAGGAAGCGAGTCCATTGAGCACTTCATTGGGGTCTCTGCCTTCACTGTCTCTGCAGAGCCTCCCCCTCCCCCTTATGTCAATGAGTTCCTGCAGGGCCTATGATTCAGAGAAGCTGGGAAACCCCTTCCCTTCCTGCCTCAAAGGTTCTGCAGAGGGGCCTCATGCTTGCCTCTCCACAGAATGACATAACTCCTTCTGAAGTGACCAAAATAGCATTTAGCACTTATATGAGCCAAGGGGACGCAGTGGTTAGAGTGCAGTACTGCAGGCTATTTCTGCTGACTGCCAGCTTCCTGCAGTTTGGCAGTTCAAATCTCACCAGGCTCAAGGTTGACTCGGCCTTCCATCCTTCTGAGGTGGGTAAAAGGAGGACCCAGATCGTCGGGGGCAATAGGCTGACTCTGTAAACCGCTTAGAAAGGGCTGTAATAGCATTGTGAAGCGATATATAAGTCTCAGTGTTATTCCTATATACCGCCTTCCAGTGTTTTACAGCCTTCTGCAATTTACAGAGTCAGCCGACTGCCCCAACAAGGATCGAACTGCTGGCAGTTGGCAGACTTAGAATGCAGTACTACATTCTAACCACTGCATCATCTTGGCTCTTGTAGCAATAGCACTGAGACTTTTATACCAATTCACAGTGCTTTACAGCCCTCTCTAAGCAATTTACAGAGTCAGCCTATCGTCCCCAACAATCTGGGTCCTCATTTTACCCACCTTGGAAAGATGGAGGGCTGAGTCAACTTTGAGCCGGTCAGGGTCGAACTGCTGGCAGTTGGCAGACTTAGCCTGCAGTACTGCATTCTAACTTGCTCTAGCGGGCTGACCACAGGTGCTGAGAGTCAGATGGCATACGAGTTTAATCCCTTATCATTGCTCCCATTCTCCCTGTTACAGAGCCAGACAGAAGCAGGATCCATTCTGCACTCTTCAGACCAAGGACAGCCCAGCAACCGGCCCTTCCTTACTCACTCACTCACTCATTCACTCACTTATATTGCCAAACACAGGCAAGGCCGCCATGTAAGGCATCCAGAAGGTATCCATGATATTAATCACTCTGAGACATATTCTCTCCAATTGATTTATTTAGGAACAGATCTGGTAGGTCTAAGGCAATTTCCCAAAGTGAAAGTATTTTCGAGCGTTACACAGAATCCACCTCTCTCTCCTCCCACTTCTACACTTCATAAATCACGAGAACCAATTAACTGCAACTGGAATTTCTTAGGACAACATACAGAATAACCTTGAACTTTTCAACTCCTCCTCCCCCCCTTCCATTAAATGTGGCAGCTGAATTTCAAAGCTGACATGCTGGCTCAACCACCAGCTGAACTATGGCTTACCTCATCCATCAGCAGCCTGAGGTAGGACTTCACCGGCACATCAATCAGGTTTGGACCATAAATCATCTTTCTGTCAAGGGGAGGAGGAAGGTACAAGGAGCACACAGTTTTAGGAAAGCTGCAGCCATCCCCAAAGCCCACTTCAGTTAGCTAGTATCTTCAGGAATCAGAACTTCAGTGTGGAAAATAAATCGTAAGGATACAAGCGACAAAGTTACAGTCCTGCAGTCACAAGTGGCAGGGGATGGGTGATAAGGAGAGATGAGAAGGTAATAGTAATAGTAATGCAGATGTAGTAAATAGTTGGACAGTGCGGAGGGAATTATTTGTTTAGCAGAGTTTGGGAAAAACTGTCCTTGTGTCTAGTTGTTCTGGTGTGCAGTGCTCTATAGCGTCGTTTTAAGGGAAGGAGTTGAAACAGTTTATGTCCAGGATGTGAGGGGTCTGTAAATATTTTCACAGCCCTCTTTTTGACTCGTGCAGGATACAGGTCCTCCATGGAAGGCAGGTTGGTAGCCGTTGTTTTTTCTGCAGTCCTAATTATCCTCTGAAGTCTGTGTCCATCTTGTTGGGTTGCAGAACCAAACCAGACAGTTATAGAGATGCAGATGACATTCATTCATTCATTCATTCATTCATTCATTCATTCATTCATTCATTCCCTAAAGGGCAGGACCTACCTGGCTGATTGCTCCTGGATGCTCAGGCCATGGCAGGAGAGGTGGAGATCGGAACACGTCCAGCCATCATTCAACGTGCTGCGAAACACCGAGAAAGAAAGGGGGCAAGTTGCATTTCGTCTTGGATAGATGAAAATGCGAAAGGTCCAGAGGCCAGTTTTTAGGCCTAGCCAGGCCCACGGCTACAGCCAAGGAAAGCATTCTGCAGAGAGGCCCCCTTGGCCCTGGGAGAACTTCTCACCTGGCCCTGCAGTAGGCCTGCCGCCTTTCTACCCAGAGATAGTGCACGCCTTCGAAGGAGTAATAGCGAAGAACGTTCTTCTGAAGAGGAGAGGAGAGGGAGGGAAGTTATCAAGGTCTCCAAGGTGGCGGCAGTACCAGCAGCTGGCCCTGGCTGGAGGAGCTTTCTTTACACAACAGGGATGGCCCCTGCGCCCCAAAGGACTAGGCCCCTGCCTGCCTTCAGGGAGATGTGCCCCTTTGCAGGCGAACTGCTCAGAAGGGAGCCAGGGCCATCCATCCCGAGGTGCTGACCTCTTCCTTCTGGTGCAGCCGTATGGTGTCCCGGCTTCTTGCTTGGTCATCCGAAACGCCCACGGCGATAGCGCTTCTCCCTTCGTCTGTTCTGGACTCGAGGCTTCCCAGGAAGGGAGAGAGAGGAGAGGTCAAGAGATTTCAGAAATCGGGAAGGTGGGCCCTATTCTTTAAGAGGAGGCTCTGGAGCCGGGGGGGGGGGGGGGGCAAGGGGGAGGCTGAGCTGGTGACAGAGTCCAGGAGCAAGCGCTGGAGGTGTGCAGGGCAGATGAATGCATCTGACTAGGGCTGCGTCCCTAGTCCTTCCAACTCTGTTTATTCTATTCTATTCTGTTCTGTTCTATTCTATTCTATCCTTCCTCTTACCTGTACAGAGTACCTGGTTGGACTTCCCCTTGGCACCTCTCTTCTGGCTTGACTCCAGGTGCAGCCACTGATGTCCGTCTGTCCGCTCCCCACAGCCCCCTCAACACCCTTTACCAATCGGGAAATGCACAGGAAGTGCCACTCACCTGCCATCTTCTATCTGCTCTGTGTGGACCCTGGATGCGAAACACTGTCCCAGCTGATCCTGGAAGAAGAGGGCGGGAACAGCTGAAGGGCAGAAGTGCCTCTTGCCTGGGGAAGAGCCAGGGGCTTTGGGGAGAGGAGGAGATGGGTCCAAAGCCACGGGAGCTGCCAGGTGCTCACTGCAGTGCCCAAGCTGGCTGGGGCCTTTCTGCCTTGCCCTGCCTTCTGGCACTTACTCGGATGAGCACCCAATCTGCCTGGCACAGGGGGCAGGGAGTGCATTTGGCGTAGATTTCCAGGTGCGGCTTCCAGTGGAAGATGATGAGGGGCAGCCCCAGAGTGAACAGGGAGACCGAGTGGCAGAGGCACGTCTTCCATATCTTCCTCTGGTAACCCTTCACTTCCTGGGGAAGGAAGAAGCGCAATTGGCAGGAGTTCCCTCGCCCGCAGCGTCGTCTGTTTTGCTTGAGGGCAGGAAGAGTTCGTGGCCACAGTTGGACAAATCCTGACTCATTGCAGGAAAAGGAAGAGAACGCTTCCTGGTGACACCTGAAGCCTCATGGGCCCAGCTATTGTGACTGACAGCTTTATCCCTTCTGGATTTCTTCAAGCCTCCAGGACACAAAGGACTTCAGAGAAATGCAAATTTAGCTCACTTCCTTGTAAGCCCTGAGCTCAAGCCTCAAAAGGCTGCCCACAAGTCTTTGGAAATACCCTCTTCTAGTTCCCTGGGATTGATTGCAGGCATTGACTCTCCCTTGGCCCTCTAATCCCCCACCACTTCTCTTCCCTCCCGCCCCCCCAACTCAAAGGTTCCCTGTCTGGAAACTCTTACCGTAGAGGATTTAGAGAGGCTCTGCTCCAGAGAATGGTAATTCAGTTGCTGACCTCCCGAAGGGCTGCTGTTACCTAACAAAGGAAAAAGGAAGTAGGAAAAAATATCAGCCCTGTGCAGGAACGAGCTTTCTTCTTTGCACGAGACTACGACGTCAGATGGGAAAGTTCCACCTAAAAAAAAATTCTCAGCCCCGTGCAGGACCGAGCTTTCCTCTTTGCACGAGACTACGACGTCGGACGTGAAAGTTCCACCTAAAACATTTCTGCTTCCTCTGGCAGTGTTAAACTTCAGCACTGAGGTAGGAAAACAGGTCTGACTGCCCAAGGAAGAGGCCAAAAGTTTGAAACCAATGAGAAACAGACAGATATACAGATTAACAGAGTTGGAAGGGGACCTTGTAGGTCATTTAGTCCAACCCCCTGCCCAAGCAGGAGACCCTATAGTATTTCTGACAGTCTCTTCTTGAAAGCCTCCAGGGATGAAGCTCCCACAACTTCTGGAAGCAACTTCTGTTCCATCAGTTGATCGTTCTCACGGTCAGAAAGTTTCTCCTTATTTCCAGGTTGAATCTCTCCTTGGTCAGTTTCCATCCATTATTATTCCTTGTCTGGCTTTTGGATGTCTTGGTGCACTCCTTCCTCTCTGTGGCAGCCCCCCAAATATTGTAACATGAGCTGCAGAGGAAGTTTTGTCGTCATTCAGGTCGCAAGTGTGAAGTGTGTGAAGCCCCAAGTGCGAAAGAAGGTGTGCTGAAGAGTCTTTGGCCTGGGCTTTTTGGGCGGGAGGGGGGCAGAATCAGCCCTGCTGCCCCACAGCCGAACCCTTCCTGCAAAGGTGCCTCATCCAGCAGGGGTGCCCTTCTGCCTCTGGGCCCCGAAAGGAAGCGCCATCTCGCCCCCATCGGAGTCAGAGCGATGATGGTGTGGGCACAGGCCTGGCTGTTTTGTCTTATTTAAAAAAGATACCTGAGCTGAAGGTGCTGGGTGGAAGAGAATTTCAAGTGCATTTGGAAGAACAATCAATCCAGGAGGGGGAAAAGAGGGAAATAACAGAGAAAAAAGAAAATCTCCAGCTAAGCTAAAGATAAAGATTCTCCTTTCACATCCGTGCTAGTTGTTCCTCACTCTAGGAGGTGGTGCTCATCTCCGTCACAAAGCTGAAGAAGAGCCAGCTCTGTCCGAAGACAGGTCTCCGTGGTCATGTGGCCGGCAGGACTAAACACCGAAGATGCACGGAGCGCTGTCCCCTTCCCACCAAAGGGGTCCCTATTTTTCTATTTGCATTTTGACATGCTTTCCAACTGCTAGGTTGGCAGAAGCTGGGTCAAGTCACGGGGAGCTTCCTCATGTGGGATTCGAACTGCCGAACGGCTGGCCCCCAGCATCTCAGCCCTTGAACCACCGCGTCCCCTTAAAGTCTTCCAGAGGGCTCCCCAAATCAAACAGGAGCCTATTTTCATGCCCAAGATAAAGAGAATGTAAACTGCAACCCAAGGTGTGTTTAAGCCCCATTTTGAGGCCACCTGGTGCTGGTTGGATCACCTCCCTTTCATGGGACTGATCCTGCATCATCTTGCAAGAGACGGAGAGAGGCCGGTCATACAACTGGCTTT
Source organism: Hydrophis major (assembly GCA_033807585.1). Classification (NCBI taxonomy): domain Eukaryota; kingdom Metazoa; phylum Chordata; class Lepidosauria; order Squamata; family Elapidae; genus Hydrophis; species Hydrophis major. The sequence goes on from CM066342.1 coordinate 10,599,099, forward strand.
TGGCTCCCCCCCCCCCAAATTCTCTTTTTAAGTGCTTTTGCCTCTTACCTGGCAAGATCCTGGCGTGCTCGGCAGCCTCCATTGGACCCTCCAGCATTTCCAAACATCCTCAAGAGAATTGGAGCCTCGTACTCGCCATCGGTGGGTGGCCAAAGAGCAGGAAGGACATGTTTCTTAGTCCTGGGCTATTATTGCAGCACCGGCCTTGGTGGGCTTCACACAGGCAGGGCCGGAAGTGATTGCTCACATTGGCTCAACACATCCTCTGTCCCACTCGTGTACCTGGGACTTTTACTCCAGGGTATACCTGCCAGATGGTTCAGCGGAGCCAGGTGGAGAAAAGACGAGAACAGGAAGTTGGCAGGATGGCAACCCCTGGAAGGAAGCCAGGGAGAGTCCGGTAAGGCTTTGGCTGACATCTCGTGCGGCTGAGATTTCCACCCCACACCCCCATGGGAAAGGAGGGGAAGCTGAGCCCAGCCACGAGCATTTGGGGCCATGAAGGAGGGGGGAACCCAGGGCAAGGGACTGGGCCAGTGCTGAATTGGGATGGGGGGAGGGGGGGGAGCTCAGGGCAAGCTCCGGCAGCAGCCTCCAGCCAAGGCCCAGGCCCCTGGAAAGGAGGAGGGAAGCGGGACAGCCTCGGCCCAAAGGCAAAAGAGCACCTGCTTCCCTCGAGCCAGCGGTGTCTTCCGCTGTCCCCCCCCCCTCCCCTTGCAAAGCCGCTTCCTCCCCGGCCGCGGGCTCCCTGCTCGCCGCTTGCCTTCCGCCCCAACCCGGGACGCCCCGCAGCGCTACGTGTCACCTGCCACCTCTTATCCCGGCGCCTTGGCCCGCGATCGAGAAAGAGCCCGGGCTGCGCCAGCCGGGGGGCCCGGGAGGCTCCAGGGCGGAGCTGCCGATTCTCCGGTGGAAACCGGCCCGCAGGATGTCCCGGGCGCCCCGAGAAGGCAAGGCGGAGAGGCGCCCCGGCTGCGAGCTCCGAGCCGCCGCCGAAGCCTTTGCCTCCCTCTCTCTCTCTCTCTCGGCTCCAGCAGGTGGACAGCTCCGCTTGCCCACCAGGAGCTGCCGGCGAAGGGGAGGTTGCGCGGGGCGAGCTCGGAAGCCTCTGCACCAGCTGATCCCGGAGGGGGCGGAGCACGGCGCTCGCGGAGGCTGCCGGGAGATGTAGTCCTAGCGGAGCCGACGCACAGCCCCTGCTCCTCCCCTCCCCGAGGCGCGCAAGGTCGCGGGTCCTGCACTGGTTCCCATGGGACTCCCTATTTTATTTTTTTATTTTATTTTATTTACTTTATCTTTTTTTATTTTTTTATTTTATTTACTTTATCTATTTTTATTTTATTTTATTTTATCCCCGCAGCGCTGTTTCGTTTTTCCTCTTTTCTCTTCTTTCCTGCTATCTCCTCCTATTGGCTGCTTATGATTTATTTATATTGCCTCCGATTCACCCATGGCGACTCAAGGTGGCTTACACAATGTAAAATCATATTTAAAACAAAAATAAAAACAAGAACTAACAAAAAGAATCAAATAAATTATAAAGTACAATAGAACAAAATTATATAACCCATAGACTTATATCCCACTTTACTGCCTTCTCTAAACGTTTTGCAGTCTTTTGCCCCCAACAATCTGGGTCCTCATTTGACCCAACTTGGAAGGATAGAAGGCCGAGTCAACCTTGAGCTGGTGGCTGTTTACAGTGGGACCTTATCCATCACAGATATACAGATTAATGGAGTTAGAAGGGACTTTGTAGGTCATCTAGCCCAAGCAAGAAACCCCACACCCTTTCTGACAGAGGGCAGTCCAGTCTCTTCCTAAAAGCTTCCAGTGATGAAACTCCCACAACTTCCGAAGGAAACTTCTATTCTGACAAATTCCTTGTGTGTCCCACCACACTTAGCAAATAAAAATATTCTATTTTCCTCCCCTGGCTAGGGAGTTCTGGGAGTTGAAGTCCTCCAGGCTTAAAGTTGCCAAGGTTGGAGACCCCTGGTTTAGAGAACGGGCAAATCCCACCTCTGACTGGAGATTTTACAGTATCCTTCCCCTGCCACGTCTACCAATCCAGAACCGTAATAAAGAAATATGAATCCCACCATGGAGAGGGACAAAGTAGGAAACTGGTTTTTTGTGTTGTTTTTTTAATTAGTCTTTACAGGTTTCACTGTACAAATCCACAACAAGCAAGGGGGAATGTGTGACCCCACTGAAAACCCAGCTATAAAGCTCCCCACCTCCCTCTCAGCAGGAAGGCACACGGGGAAGCCGCTAGCCGTGGGCCGCCTTCTCTTTGTACGTGGCCATCATCTTCTTGATTTCGGCAATTGCCTTCCCAGGATTCAGGCCCTAAGGGAGGAGAGAGAAGGGAAACGGTGGGCTTGGGGCAGAGTTCTGGAACAGGCTCCCCTCGCCCTCGGCCAGCGGGCTCCCCATCCCAGGTGGGGACGGGGGGGAGCCTGGCCCCAGCACGCACCTTGGGGCAAGTCTGCGTGCAGTTCATGATGGTGTGGCAGCGGTAGAGGGAGAAAGGGTCCTCCAGCTGGGCCAGGCGCTCCTCCGTGTAATCGTCCCGGGAGTCAATCATCCACCGATAAGCCTGAGGGAGTAGGGGCTCTTGGGAAGAGCTGCTTCCCCCACCTCCCCCTTAGAGCAGAGGCCCACCTCCCAATCCAGCCCCTGCTGAAACAGCGGCCAGCCAAGGGCTTCCCAGTGGCCCCCTTACCTGCATGAGCACGGCTGGGCCCAGGTACTTGTCTGCATTCCACCAGTAACTGGGGCAACTGGTGCTGCAGCAAGCACAGAGGATGCACTCGTACAGCCCATCCTGGGAGAGCAAAAGAGACGCTTCATGAGGGAGGCTGAGAGGGAGAAGATGGATTCCCTGCAGCCCACCAGCCTGCCTCCCTCCCTCCGTCTCTCTCTCTTTCCTTCCTTCCTTTCTTTTTTCTTTTTCTTTCTATCTTTCTTTCTTCTACGCTCTCTTTCTGTGTCTCTTTTTTCCCACTTTTTCTTTCTTTCTTTCACTCTTTCTGTCTTTCTTTCCTTTTTTCTTTTCCTTCTTTTTCTTCCACTCTGTCTTTCTTTTTTCACTTTCTTTTTTCTTTCTTTCACTCTTTCTCTGTCTCTTTCTTTCTCTCCTTTCTTTCCCTTCTTTCTTTCTTCCACTCTTTTTCTGTGTCTTTTTTTCACTCTTTCTCTCTGTCTCTTTATTTTTCTCTCTCTCTTTTTCTTTCTTTCCTTCTATCTTTCTTTGTTCCACTCTCCTTTCTCTGTGTCTCTTTTTCTTTCTTTCCTTCTTTCTTCCACTCTTTCTCTGTGTCTCTTTCTCTTTTCACTTTTCTTTCTTTCTTTCACTCTTTCTCTGTCTCTTTATCTCTTTCTCTCCCTCTCTCTCCCCCCCCTCTCTCTCTGCTGGGAGGAAAGCAGCCTCCCTCCTCCCCTGCTTCTCATCATGCAGCCTCTTCCATGACTCCAAGGAAACTTTTTTAGGGTTGGCCTGGGGAACCAGGAGGGCCTTTCGAAATCCAGCGCTCGCCACGCATTCGGGGAGCCCCTTCCAGCATTCGGCTATTCCCGAGAAGAGGGGAGGGAGGAGGAGAAACTGCACTCTTATCCATCATGAGGTTTCGGTGAGGCACCAAGGAGCTTTCAGGGCCGGCCAAGAGAGGCAGTAGTTCTCCAAAACAGCAGTGACTGCTGAGCACTGCCGTCGAGCTAAAAGAGGCAGGAAGGAAATAGCAATGACCAGCTTATCCCGATCTTCTATGGACTGGAAATACTGTTCTTTGCCCTGGTTTGACTCGTCCTTCTTCTTCAGGTATGGCTGAATAGCTTTGTATTGGGCGTAGAAGTTGCTCAGGTCCTGAAGGAGGGAGAACAAACATAGCCTGAGTTTACACATTGCATCAAACTCTGATTGAAGAGAAAGAGTTTTTGGAATAATAGCAATAGACTTATATGTTTATCATAGTGCTTCACAGCCCACTCTAAGCAGTTTAGAGCTGAGGTCTCCAAACTTGGCAACTTTAAGACTTGTGGACTTCAACTATGCTGGCTGGAGAATTCTGGGAGTTGAAGTCCACAAGTCTTAAAGTTGCCAAGTTGGGGACCCCTGGCTTAGAGTGTCAGTGTATTTCCTCCAACAATCTGGGTCCTTATTTTACCGACCATGAAGGCTAAGCCAACCTTGAACCAGTGAGGTTCAAACTCGTGGCAGTGAGCAGGATTAGCCTGCACTATTGAATTCTAACCACTGTGGCACCACAGCTCTTGTGAATAAGCCACGATCGAGGATTCATGTAAAAGGGAGCTTACAAGCACAGCAGCTCATAAGCCCAAACCACATGACGCATTAAGGCTGAGCGTGATGGGGGTGTAATTGTGTAGCTCAAGGGTCGGCAACCTTAAACACAAAGGTCCTAAGCGGAAGCCACCCGTTCAATTCTGGAGCCAACCAGAAGTCTGTTTCCCCTACCATAGTCTCCTCCTAGCATTCTCTTTCCTCTGCTGACCAGAAGCCCACTTTCCCTTCCATAGAGTATCCTCCTAGCACGGCTTCCTTTCTCCTCTACCTGTCCTAACCGAACGCCCTATCAATTGTGGAGCCGATCAGTAACAGGGAGCCATAGCAGAGGGATAAAAGGGCCACACGTGGTTCCAGAGCCACAGGTTGCTGACCCTTGGTCTAGACCAAACATGGCAACTTTGCTATGCTGGCTGGAGAATTCTGGGAGTTGAAGTCCACAAGTCTTAAAGTTGCCAAGTTTGGAGACCTCTGAGCTAGACAGTAGTGAGGTGAAGGCTGCCAGGCAGAAAACAGATCACCTGAAAACTGAGGCCCCCAATACATCCCCTTCTCATCTGCCCTGGACTTACAGGCACGAGATCTTTCACCACATACATGTGAGGGAGAGGATAGATCTTGGTGACTTTGCTGAGATTGGTGTCGATCCTCTTGGTACAAGCCAGAGTGTTCCCTCCATTTATGTTCATGGCACATGAGCCACAAATGCCTGCGGGGAGATAGAGAAACAAGCTGTCCAAGAGCAAAAGCAAGATTTTGGGACAACGGTCAAACCTACAGCCTCCTCTTCCTCCTCCTGATTATCTACCCTCCAGAGCCAGACCTCAAAGGCGGCCATTCTCACCTTCTCGGCAGGACCTGCGAAAAGTCAGGGTGGAATCCATTTCATTCTTGATCTTGATCAAGGCGTCGAGAACCATCGGGCCACATCTGGAAAAGGACAAGCTACCAGCTGCCAGGAAGTGCCAGCCCCTCTTTTTTTCCCCCCTCCCAAGGGACCGTTTTGCACAGTTTGCAGATGGGAGATTCTGCAAACTGTTCCATTGGTGGATTGTTGTGTCAGAAAATTCCTGCTTGTTTCCAGGTTGAACCTCTCCTTCTTCAGTTTCCAACCACTGCTTCTTGTCTGGCCTTCGGGTGACTTGGAGAATAGGTGGGCCCCCTCCTCTCTCTGACAGCCCCTCAAATATTGGAAAACTGTTATGTCATGCCTAGTCCTTTTCATTAAAGAGTTGGAAGGGGCCTTGGAGGTCTTCTAGTCCAACCCCTTGCTTAGGCAGGAAACCCTACACCACTCCAGACAAAGGGTTGCCCAATCTCTTCTTAAAAACTTCCAGAGTTGGAGCATTCACAACGTCTGGAGGCAAATTAACTGTCAGGAAATTTCTCCTTAGTTCTAGATTGATTTTCTCCTTGATTCGTTTCCGACCCATTTTGATTGCTTCTTGTCCTGCCCTCGGGTGCTTTGGAGAAGAGCTTGACTCCCTCTTTTTTGGGGCAGCCCCTGAGATATTGGAACACTGCCCTGATGGCAGTCATCAGACTGGACACACCCAGTTCCCGCAACCTCTCTTCATGTGTTTTGGCCTCCAGTCCCCTAGTCCTCTTCCTTGCTCTTCTCTGAACTCTTTTTTTCTAGAGATTTCTAGCTTTGCTAACCTACAGCCTTGCGGTCCGCGTTCAGCCCGACTGCTCGGAGCAAGAGGAGCCAGCCTGCCCCGGGGGCAGCGGTTTTTGGTACCCGAGTGGCCCCACCCACCCCGCCCTTCGGGAATGTGGGGCACTCACTTGTTGAGGTCCATCTCGTAGGTCTGCATGCGGGGCTTCTCCCCGAGGTTGTCCGGGCTCCACCGGTACACGGCAAATCTCTTCAGGCGCGGGGAGGTCTCCGCCGCCGGCGCTTCTTCAGCCGCCCTGGCGTGAGCTCTGCGGCGGATCTGCAAACGAAGGCGTGAGGAAGCAGAGTCGGAGAAGGAGGCAAGCGAGGCCGGGCTCCCCCCACCTCACTGAGGACTAGAAGCTTGAGAAGTCCGAGCCCGCAGCCGGAGAGTGTCCCTCTTCCCCCCCCCTTCTCCCCTCGCTCACCTGAAGCAGCGCCGCGCCGCCCCTTCCCCTCGCCGCCCCCCAAGCCGCCGCCGCCGCCGCCGTCCCGATCAGCGCCATCCCGCGCCCTCTGGATGAGGATCCCGCGTCCTTTCGAGCAACGGGACGAGGGTTAAAGGAAGCGGAGCGCTCCTGCTTTCCGGGTCCTCCCGCGTCAGCCGTCCCCCCACTTCCGGTTCCGTGCCCTTCCCAGCATGGCTGAACCTCACGCTTCCTGTCCAGTTGCGAAAGCGGTCTTCCCATTCCCCACACACTTCCGGTTCCTCGCTGAGCTTTTCCCCCAAACGACCGAGGTTTATTTTCCCTCAGCTTTCTCTCGCCGCAGCCCAAGCGGGCCCGGTCAGTCCGGCTTTGCCCACCCTCTTAACAAAAGGGTTATTAACTTTTCAACCGGCAGGGCTTCACTGAACAGCTGCGGCAAAAAAAAAGGCGGTTAAAAATGAGGTAAAACTCGCTTAGCAAAGGGCTCGCTTAACAACAGAAATGTTGGTCTCTATGGGGTCGTAAGTCGGGGACTACCTGTGTGGGATACCCACCTGAAACGTTAACCAATCAGAATAGAGCTGGAAGGGACCTTGGAGGTCATCTAGTCCAACGCCTTCAAGTAGGAGACCCTATACCAGAGGTCTTCAAACTTGGCAGCTTTAAGACTTGTGGACTTCAACTCTCCGAAATTCCTCCTCCAGTCATGTTAATTCACGAATTCTGGGAGTTGAAGTCCACAAGTCTTAAAGTTGGCCAAGTTGGAAGACCCTTGTCCTATATTATTTCAGACAAGTGACTGTACAATCTCTTCTTAAAAGTCTCCCGTGATGGAAGCACCCACAACTTCTGATGGCAAAGCTGTTCCACTGGTTAATTGTCCCCACTGTTAGGAAATTTCTCCTTAATTCCAGGTTGCTTCTCTCCTTGATTAGTTTCCATCCATTGCTTTGTTGAAAGGTGTCAAAATGCCTTTCTTTCGAGGATTCAATTTCCCCGCTGGGAGAGCTCCAGCTCAAGGATACGGACAACTGCTTGAAAGCTGGCTCTTTTTATTTTTCAGGAAGGCGGAGAACAGCGAGAAGTCTGCATCCCTGGGCTAGCTAGCTTCTTATGGTAAGTCCCTGGTTTTTTATACCCTTTTCTCCCTTTGTAAGTTGATTTTGTGTAAGTGTATTTGTGGCTAATGTTTCAAATCCTGTTTGAGTTTGTCTTTATTTCCACTGGAGAGCAAACTCCGTGGGGTGCGGAAGGCAAACTCCGCGGAGTGGCCAGATTGTATTATTGGTTTTCTGTAATCTCTTTTAGCTTTAAGATAGTTTTTCGAAAATATTTGTTCTGTGGCAATCTCATGTCTGTCCCTTTTGTAATTTATATTTTGTGTCTTTTGTCTGTTTGTTTTGCTTATTTGGTAAGTCCTGTGTTTGTAGGGGTTTTCTAAATTATCTTTTGTTTCCTTTTCCTATTTATCTAGTTTTCTTAATTACTTAGGCTTTTGTCTATAGGGATTCTTTAATACTTTTTTTTTTTTTTGAAACAAATTTTATTAATTTTAAAGACAAACAACACATCATTAACCATTAAGTACATAAAACCTCTTAACATTATAAATTTTTACAAGTCGGATAAAACATTATTTTTATACAACATAATTCTAATTTATCCCATTTCCATATGGACACATAAATATCTTTCAGCAAATTTCTCATTATTTCTCTTTACTCTTATTCAATTTCATTTCTTTTCTATATTTATCCATTTTATAGTCATCATATTCATTTCTTTCTGACTTGTTTACAATTATTCTCATCTAACATTCCTCCAAGGTTTTATTGATTCTTTTTTTTAATTAATTTTACAGAAGACACAATACACAAACATACAAAACACAAAACATAAACAAAACTAAAAGATCTTTTCTGAAGGTTGTCTGATCCCGGGTTAAAACTCTTCACACAGACACAAATTCAAACATCATATTCATCCCATATATCCTTCCATATCTTATTATCATTTTCTTTTTATATATATATATATATATAAACCATTTTTATCAATTTTATAAAAACAATGCACAAAGAATCAAGGCATAGCAGCTTATAAATTCTTTTCTAGGAAAAAATAATAAAAAACCAATAGAGCATAACAATTCCAAATTATAGTATCAATACTTTATCTATTTAACTTTATATCTTATCCCTACTTCTCCTTTTCATCCAAATTATTTCTTATTAATTAAAATTTTATTGCCTTTTATCAATATACAAAATCCAAAAAAAAACCATCACAAAATCTTTATATATCCTTCCATATCTTATTACCATTTTCAATAACATTCTTTGTCTGTTCTATTTCCGACTATCCATTCATCTTTTTTCTTTTACTATACTTCTCCTATACACCAATTGGAGTAACGTCTATAACTCATTACCCTAACTTAAAAGTACTTCGTATAACAATTTTTCTTGGGATTCTGTTTAAAAGATTCTAAAATTACATAATAAATTTTATACTCTAAATACACATATAAAAACACAAACTTATGTACCCTCCAGAATCCCTCTTTTATCCTAAATTAAATTCACCCATTGTCTCTAAATAAACTTTTTTTCTTTAGGTCTTGCTTCCCCCCATTAAGGCTTCTCCTCCCCCCCTTTCTCTCTTGCTTATTCTTCTCCTTGCCCTTTTTACCCCTTTGTTTTTTCTCCTCGCTTTTCTTACTCCTTTTCCTTTGCTTTCTAACCTTGCCTCCACCTTTTCGCTCATTTTTCTCTTTTTTTGGTTGTTTTTATAATTCTTAAAATCCCCTTTTTCTTATCCTTCTTCTCCTCCTCTCCGGAAGGGACCCATTGTTCATCAAAGATGGCTTCTTCTTCCTCTTCTTCCTTGTCCCAGTCCTTCTGCTGCGTAATCAACTTTTCATAAGTACATAACGCCATTTCTAAGAATTGAAACAAAGCGCCCAAAGTATCTTCCTTTTTATATTTTTGATGTTCAATCTTTAGTTCATCCACAAACGATGCCATTATGAAAAGAGAAACTTTTCCCAAAACAACCACAAGTATTTTTAATCAAAAACAATTAAAAAAAAGTTCCAAAAGTTAATACTTTTCTTCCTTCTTCTCTTTCTCTTTCTGGGGTTAATGTTTAATCAAAGAGGTCCAATTACCATATACCTTTCTTTGGGATTCTAGGCAATCTCCTCCTTTTTCAGCTTCTGCTCCAATTTTTTTTCCTCTCCCTTCCCACTTTCAATGTCAATTTTAAATAATCAGAAATCCATACCTCCAACAAGGGTTTTCCAATTTCTTAAATTTTTCAATGTCCAAGAATCCTTTTGTCCCTTAGCTTCAACTCTCAAAACAATTCACTTTCAATGTCCAATATATCCAAACATTTCTGCTGTTTCCATGGGGTGGGAGAGTGAAGAAAAAACGAAAGTTCCCTTTAACAGCTTCTCCGCCGCTTTCGCTCTTCTTAGGGATACAATGTATCCTCCAGCAATTCAAACAGCTCAGTTCCAGGCAATTTAAAGGATGTTACTTGACCCGGCTCAGACAAAACTTTCACTCTTCACATTTCCTCCAGCGCAATCTTACCCGGTTGCTGGCTTCTTCGTGGCGGCCATTGCTGACCGCCGCTCCACCGCCTTGGGAAAAAGGGGTTTTTCCGGAGAAGGGGGGGGTCTGCGACACCCCCACCTCCCTATCCGACTCCCCTCTCTCTTCAGCTGTCCCTACAGGGCAGCCATATCCCCCTGACCCACCTGGATCGGGGGTACCTCGACGGCTAGCACAGCAGGAATCGCGAGCTGTCGCGAATTCCTGCTGCCCCGAAGCCACGCGAAACCGGAAGGGATTCTTTAATACTTTTTATTTGATTCCTTTTCCTATGTAAGTTTGTTTTCTGGCTGACCTGATGTTCCCCTTGGGCTTTTGCCCAGTTCCATAACCCCTCATTGAAACAGAATTCCTGATCTTTATAGAAACAAGTGAAGTTTTTTTTTTTAAAAAATAATTGGTAAATGTTTCTCACATTAAAAGAATCCTCTTCCTTTTATAATAGTTCTGTTTTAATGATTGAATTATTCTGAATCCCCTTTCGTGATCAGATAAATATTAGTCCTTTTACAAATAATGGTGTGATTGCAAATGAAAGATCCTGAAGGAATCAGTTTATTATACACAAAATCAATGTTTATTATATACTTAATAATAAATATAATTGATTATTATATACATAATGTTTATTATATACATAATGTTTATTATATACATAATTGATGTTTATTATATACATAATTGATGTTTATTATTCCAAATTATTCCAAATTTCTAATCTTGGAAGTTAATTTCAAATAGATGTTTGTGCATGCCCGCTTAGAAGTGAGGGCTGCACAGAGAAAATCTCTGTGTGTGGTGGGTCACATTCAGGAGGGGGGGGAAGGCCAGGAGCCAGCCATGGCATCGGGAGGCTGGCAGGGAGGCTCTAGGAAGGCCTGGGGCATCCAAGCCCCCCAGGGCATCCCTGGGCATCCCCAGAGTCTCTTTTGCCAGCTTGTCTTGTGCTATGATTGAAGCTGAGTGTTGATGGGGACTGGGAGAGGCCGAGAGATGGGATTGGGGTGCAGGCTGCTATTCTTAATGCAATTTCCCATAGACTTGGAAAACTGCTATTTTCATTTAATTTGAGGTTTCTTTCACCCCATTTTCACTTCTAGAGTAATGGGGGAACTCAGACTAAGATCCCATGTCGGATTTCGCCAGATCTGTAACCTGATTATTTTTATTTATATTAATTTTTGCAATTCCTTCCCTGCGCCTGCCATAACGAAAAACCTCCACCAGGTGGCAGGCTGTTTTTGCTGTGCAATTTTTTTTACCTTTACCTGCCATGACGCAAAATGGCCACGAGACGGCGGGCTATTATTGTTAATGCAATTTCCCATAGACTTTGAAAACCGCGGTTTTCATGTAATTTGACATTTATTTTCACCCCGTTTTCCCCTCTAGAGTGATGGGGACTCAGAGTTAAGACCCCTCGTCGGATTTCGCTAGATCTGTAACCTGATTATTTTTATTTGTGTTAACTTTCGCGATTCCTTCCTTGTACCTGCCATAACGAAAAACTTCCACCAGGTGGCAGGCTGTTATTGCTGTGCAATTTATGTACTTCACCTGCCATAACGCAAAATGGCCACGAGATGGCGGGCTATTATTATTAAGTTCTTTTCTCCCCCTGCAATGACGCAAAATGGCCACGAGATGGTGAGCTGTTATCATTAAGTTCTTTCCTCCCCCTGCCATGACGCAAAATGGCCACGAGATGGCGGGCTATTATTATTCTTTTCTCCACCTGCAATGACGCAAAATGGCCACGAGACGGCGGGCTATTATTATTAAGTTCTTTCCTCCACCTGCTATAAGGCAAAATGGCCACGAGGTGGCGAGCTATTATTATAAAGTTCTTTCCTCCACCTGCCATGACGCAAAATGGCCACGAGATGGCGGGCTATTATTGAGTTCTCTCCTCAATCTGCCATGCGCAAAATGGCCACGAGATGGCGGGCTATTATTTTTAAGTTCTTTCCCCCACCTGCCATGCGCAAAATGGCCACGAGATGGCGGGCTATTATTAAGTTCTTTCCTCCACCTGCCATGCGCAAAATGGCCACGAGATGGCGGGCAATTATTGAGTTCTTTCCTCCACCTGCCATGCGCAAAATGGCCACGAGATGGCGGGCTATTATTGAGTTCTTTCCTCCACCTGCCATGACGCAAAATGGCCACGAGATGGCGGGCTATTATTATTATTGAGTTCTTTCCTCCACCTGCCATGCGCAAAATGGCCACGAGATGGCGGGCAATTATTGAGTTCTTTCCTCCACCTGCCATGCGCAAAATGGCCACGAGATGGCGGGCAATTATTGAGTTCTTTTCTCCCCCTGCAATGACGCAAAATGGCCACGAGACGGCGGGCTATTATTCTTAATGTAATTTCCCATAGACTTGGAAAACCGCTATTTTCATTTTATTTGAGGTTTCTTTCACCCCGTTTTCAGCTCTGGAGTAATGGGGGAAACTCCATTTGGGGAGCCCCTGATGTCGATCCTAAAGTTCTCCCCCCCCCACCAAAAGGGTGAACCCCATTTCTCCAGAACTCCAGTGAGACGGGGCGGGGCGGGGCGGAGCCAGGCGAGGTTCTCCCGGGAGGCGTCTGGCGTTCAGCTGGCCACGCCCATCCCGGTCACATGACCGCCAAGCCACGCCCACCCGGTCGCGTGGCCACGCCCCCCCCCCCAAGCCGCGTGCGCCTGGCGCAGGGTGTGGGCCGCCATTCCTTGGCTGCGGCTGCTGGGTTCGCCTGGTTGGAGAGGCGGCTCCCCGGCTGGCGAGCGGCTCTCTCGGGCCTTTCCAAGAGGACGGCGGGATTCGGGGAGTTGCCTGGAGGATTGCGGCCCCATTCCGGTAAGGGGAGGCGTCCTTCCCCCCGTCCGTTTGCAAACCGGAGTGGCGCCCGGGGTGAGAAAGGCGTTTCGCTCGCCTCCGTCGCCCTCTGGGGCTGGCGGGAGGTTTTTTGGCGGGAGGGGGGACGTTGGAAAGGTTCCTGGGGCGGGGCGGGGGGCAGAGAGAGAGACATGGAGGGTGGGAAGGGCTGCGGGTTGCACGCGCAACAGCTAATCAGAGTTGGAAGGGGTCCTGTAGGTCATCTAATCCAACCCCCCGCCCAAGCACGCAACACCTGGTCTGCAAAGTCACAAAGTTTTGTTTTGGGGGGGGAAGAGGGGGGGGAAAAGGGAAAGACTTTGTGGAAGGTGGAAAACTTGGTTTGGCAGAGCGGGTCTCCCACAGAAGAATGCAAAGGCAGACCAGAGGGTTTGGAGGGAGGGTCCCAACCCCAAAAGGACCCCCCCTTCCATGTGCTCAAGAAGTAACACCCTAGCCCTTTTTAAGAGGGAAGAGCATGCTTCTAAATTCACCTCCCTAGATTGCAACCGCTCATCCAGAAACATTTGGAGAGGAGCCCAATCCCCCCCTTATTTCTAGGATTTGAGTTTTGGAGGCCTCCCCCCCCAAATAAAATGGAGGGGAGGGAAATACAAGATTTTTCTTCTCCTTGATCCTCCATCCCCATTTGAAACACCCAGGTGCTTTGGTTTATTTGTCGCTTTACTTATTATTAAATTTGTATCCTGCCCACCTTCCCATTTCCATCTCACCCCCTCCTGCGCCCTGCAGACGATCCATTTACAAGCACTGATGATTAATTAGCACCCAGCTGCCTTTTTGTGCCCCTTCCTCTCTCCGTTGAGGTTGGATTGACACCCCTGTTTTTCTTCCTTCTCCAGGAGGCGAGAGGGCCGTGCCCCAACGGAGTCACCGCCATTGGAAACCGCTGCCTCGGGCAGAGTTGCAACAGCTGGCAAGAGGAGAAGAGGACGTGGTGGAAGACTTGGATTTTTCCGATGGAGACTGATGGATGGACAGATTCTTTGGGGGGGAGGGGGTGTAACTGGACAGCTGTTGCCACTTGTGGGGGGGTGAGGAAGGGGCTGCATTGTTCCAGCTGGTCCTTAAGCCGAGTTGATGCACTGGACGGAAATGCCAGAAAATTTTGTCATCCAGCAGGGGAGCCGAAAAAGATGATGGCTGCAAAAAACCCTGCCTCTTTAGAATAATAATGTGGGTTCTTAAAACCATCTCAAAATAAAACCTACTTTAAAAATTAAAGAAAAACAACAGGCCAGCCTTCAATGCTGCCCCTTCCTCTTCTGGAGGCCAATCCCACCCACCCAGCACTGGAGACGCAGAGATGGAAGACCAACGTACCATCACATTTTGTGGCTTGGCTCTTTTCCTTATTTAAAACTCTTGGGACCAAACAACAGCAGGAAGAGTTGGACTGGCAGCACAATGCATGCTTTGAATCCCCCACTGCCCCCAATTCCCCTATTTTTATCTCTGTATGGGAAGGGATTGTGTGTGTCTGTTCTTGGCTTGTAAAAACAGCCTTTTGTGCATTTCTTTCGGAGGCCTGGATCTCTGCACCGAAACCGCAGTGGGCAAAACGGCCAGATCCCGATGGAGATACGTTCTTCCCTGCGGCTTTTACTGCATTGTGACCCACGCACGCCTTTCTTCGCCGCCTGTGTGGTGCCCACCAGGAACTGAGACCCCCCAACACACACTCACTTGTTGCTTGAGGTCACCAGACAGATCAGGTCTAGAATAAGGAGTTAGCAAGTCTTATTGTTGATTGTCAAGGTAGCCAGGATCTCTCTGTAATTTGCAAGTTAGGTGAAGGGAGTCTTAAGTCTTCAGCTTGGCTAAAGAATCATGTTTGATGGTTTGTGGAGATACGCTTGAGGCAGTAAATGAAATTGAAAATTGAAGTAAATTGAAGTGGTAAATTTAATTTAAGTGGTAAGTTTTAAGCTGTGGCTGGTAGGGTCAAGGAATCGTGGCTGTTGGGACCACGAGTGTTTATCTGGTAGGATCCTGTAGAGCAAGTTCAGATGTTTGGACAGAGTTGAGGTGTCAGAGGAACTTAGATCAGCGTTTTTCAAACTTGAAGGTGTGCGGACTGCAAATCCCAGAATTCCCCAGCCAATTGGTTTGGGGAATCCTGGGTGTTGAAATCCACACCTTGCTAAGGGTGGGAAACCCTGATCTAAGAGGGTCATGTATCCCCCCCCTCCCCCCCAAGTAGGCCTAGAATTGAAATTGGCTTTTAGAAGGGTGTGGGCTTCAACTCTCAGAATTATGGGAATTGGAGTCCTCCAGAGTGGAAGGCACTAAATGTCTCTCACTCAACTCCCAGAATTCTGCAGGAGGAGTTAAGAGTTTTGGGAGCTGTAGTCCAGCCATTGAAAGGTGCAACTTTCAAAGGGAGGGATTTTAGCTCCCAGAATCCTTAGCAATGGTGGCTAGAGAAGCTTAAGATGTCCCCTTTCTCCCCAAGACACCAGATGGCCGCAATTCGGTTCCCAGCGTTCTCCATCCCGTGGATTGGAGACTTCTGGAAACTGAAGTTCACCATTCTTTGGAGACCAGAGAGCTCCATGGTGACCCCCAAGTTTTCTCAGTTCTGTGTTCAGAAATCTGGGACTTGGGACAAGTGCCAGGCCCTGCAAGTGTTGGGTCTCCAATTCTTCTGGATTCTGTGTTGAGTTCTTCACACACAGGGCAGAATCCTATCTCCATAGGATGCCCTAGAGCAGAGGTCCCACTTTAAGACTTGTGGACTTCGACTCCCAGAATTCCTCAGCCAGCAAAGCTTGGCTCAGAATTCCTGAGCCAACATGAATTCTGGGATTTGAAGTCCACAAGTCTTAAAGATGTCAGGTTTGAAGAGCCCCAATATAGAGGATAGAGGGATGATATAGAGATAGATGATTGATGGTAATAGAGATCTTGGCAAGTTTAAGACTTGTGCACTTCAACCCCCAGAATTCCTGAGCTAACACAACTGGAGGAGGAATTCTGGGAGTTGAAGTCCACAAGTCTCAAAGCTGTCAAGTTTGAAGAGCCCCATTTTAGGGTCTCCAGTGGTTCTTGGCCTTGGCAAACTTAGGTGGGTGGACTTCAGCCCTAGATAGAAGTCTGCACAACTTAAACTGGTCAAAGTTGAAAACTTTTTATGTGTAAGGTCTTCCTTGTGATTCATTGGGTGTCATGCATGCTCCCTCCCCCAATCTTCCCGGCACCCAGGCAGGTGAGCCAGAAAATCCAGGTGAGTCAAATCTGCAGTTCCTCCCCTTGTTCTAAGCAGGTGTGCACAATTTATTCCAAATCTTGGAGTTAATTTCAAACAATACACATTTGTGCATGCCTACTTCGAGCAATGGGTGCACAGAGAAGATCTCTGTGCATGGTGGGTCACCCTCAGGAGGGGGAGAAAGGCCAGGAGCCAGCCATGGCATCAGGGAGGCTGGCAGGGAGGCCCTAGGAAGGCCTGGGGCATCCCCAGAGCCTCTCTTGCCAGCTTCCCTTGTGCCACGGTTGAAGCGGAGGGCTGGTGGGGACTGGGGGAGGCAGAGAGATGGGGCTGGGGTGCAGGTGGGCTGGGCTGAGAGCGGCTGCCTAATGTCCTTGGCTCTCAGGGTGGCACTTTCGCCACTCCAAGGGACATTGGGCAACTGTTCTCTGGCCCATCACACCCACCCCATGTCCCATGGGCCTCCCTCAGCCCCCATCAATGCCTTTGGCTTCAATCTTGGCCTAAAAGGGGCCTGGGGGGGCAAGGGGTGTCCTGGGAGGAGGGGGTGAGCACGTAGCTCTCCCCTCCCTAGGACCTCCCTCCCCCTGGGCCCCTTTAAGCCAGGACTGAAGCCAAAGGCAGGGGAGAGAGGGGGGGCAGAGGGGGGGAGGGGGGGGCATTGGGGGAGAGGAGGGGGTAGGTGGAGGGCCAGGATCAGAGTGGGGGTGTATTGCTTGTTTTTTTGAACTTTAATAAAGTTTGGCTCTTCCACCATCCTGGGTGTTTTTGTTTTTTTCCCCACCTGCACCCCTCCCCCTCCCCCCCATTTCCCTCCCTCCTCTGACCCCTCCCATCTATGGCCCCAAGGGGAGGAACCAGGGAGGGGCAGACCCTGGGTGCCCCCCCCAGGTCTACTGGGCTGAGAGGCCCCTCCCCATCTTCCCAGGGCTTTCCTCTTCTCCTCCCCCCCCCCCCAGGAGGGCTGCTGGAGGAGGTGGGGGCAAGGCAGGCCCTGGAAGGAGGTCAGAGGCAGGCTGGGGAGGGGCTCCTTGCCCTCCTCCTCTCCTCTTCCCAGCCCCCTTGGTGCCATGCTGGCAGAGACTTGGCAGGGAAAGGGAGGCCCAGAGGGGAGGGGGATTGGCAGGCTCCCCCCGGCTTTTCCAGGGAGGCCTTTGCCCCTGGCCTGCCAATGTCCCCTCCCTCCAGCCCAGGACCTCCCATTCCCCCCATTGCCTGGCACCAGGGGAGCTGGGAAGGGAAGAGGAGGGGCAGAGGGAGGAGCCCCTCCCCAGCCAGCCTCCAACATCCTCCCAAGTGCCTCCCTCTCCCCACCTCCACTTAGCCCCCAGCAGCCCTCCTGGGGCAGAGGGGGAGGAGGAAGAGGATGACAGCCCTGGGAAGATGGCGGGGGCCACCCCAACCCTGCAGACCTGGAAGGGGGGCACCCAGGGCCTGCCCCTCCCTCCCTCGGTCCCCCCCTTGAGGCCAAAGATGGGGGGGCAAGAGGGAGGGAAATGCAGGTGCTGGGAAGATGGGGGCTGCAGGCAGGCCAGCTCTGGGGGGACTCTTGCCAACCCACTCTAAGACCTGCCTGCCCCCCCCCATCTTCCCAGCACCTGTGCCCTCCACTTACCTGTTCTCACCTGTCCTTGTTGTCCTCCTTGCCATCTGGTGGTTCCCACAAATGGTGGCCCTTTTATTTCATACTTACCCCTTTGCTGGCTGATGAGGCCAGGATTTCATCTAATAAGCTGGGCTGTTTACCCACCCATACTTTAATATTAGTCTCCCCACCCACCCAAAAAAGGAATTGTAAGTTCTGAAGGACGCACCCCGATACCTTACCTGTTTTACAAATGGAGTGAATTCTCTTTGGTTTTTTATTGTTATTTGAACTGCTTTGCTGGAAAGCCTTGGGATGCTTTTAACAAGAAGCTAAGGTACCAACTGAGCTATCTTGGATTAATGCACCAGGGGAGGGAAAAAACACAGACACAGCAGGGGTGTCTTCAAAATTTGGCCCTTGCATTCTTTCCCCCACCCCAAACTGGGCAAACACACAAACACACACAGACACATTGGTCAAAAGCTGGCAAGGGCTCCATGTTGGTTGCCTGGGTGTGGATACCAGGGAAAATGTGCAATTCCGTATCCTCACCCAGGTTACCCTGCCTGAAAAAAAAACAAAAACACTGGACCCTTTGGGCACAAAAGCCAATTAAAACGGAGCATACCTGTGTATTGTATACACACACATACATACAGAGAGGAGAATATCACTCAGGGTTGAACTCTCCAAACTTGGGTTTTCTCACAGGTGTTTCATCACCCGGGTTGGTAACATCATCAATGCCCTGATCATCCCATCCTCACTGCACTGACGATGTTACCTCATTGGGTCATGAGACGTCTGCAAGAAAACCAAACTCAGAGAGCACCAAGGATCCCCCCCCCACACAGAGACATCCAGAAGGGAAGCAATGGGTTACCCCCATTCCCCCAAGCACAATATCCTTCCTGCTTCCGTTCTGCCTCCTTCCCAACAATTCCCAGGCAGCCAAACCCTCGGCTGATGGGCCTCCCTGCAACCTCGAAGCTGCAACAGCACTTTAAGACTTCTATGTCACTTCATAGGGCTTTTACAGCCATCTCTAAGCAGTTTGCAGAGTCAACAATGGATTGCACCCACCCCCCAAACAATCCGGGTCCTCGTTTTACCGACCTTGGAAGGACAGGAGTCCCGAGTCACCAAATGCCCAGAAAGACCAGGGTGGAAATAAACGAGCAAGCGAGCAAACCAACCAACAATGCCCATCAAAAGGAGACACACAGGAAGTCAAAGGAGGGGGGAAAAGGGAAGAAGATAGCCCCACACAGGACAGGCTGTGCTCTACCCTCCAAATAAAAATAATAAAAATTAAAAAAAGAACATGGCATTTGGATACTGGATCACTTTGCCTGTCTCAAAAGCTGCTAGGGATGCACAGACCTCCCCCCACAAGAAAAGAACACTGTACCGGTTCCAGCCAGGGAGGTGTTCCCCCCCCTGCAAAAAAGGAAGAGGGAGGGGGGGTCCTTGCCCCTCCATGGCCGGTTTGCAGAGCCAAGTGTGTCTCCAAGTGTGTCTTTCTAATAAATATTTAAAAAAAAAAAAAACCATCCCGCCGAGTCTTTATTTCCTCCCCCCAATACGAATATTTTAGCAGATTTCCACAGCCTCTTGGTGGGGGGAAACTTCCTTCTTCAGTGAGATGTCCGATGGTGGAGAATCCAGGCATCACAAAGGGGGCTTGGGGGCATCACCAGAGTCTCCAAGAGAGAGAGGTCCCGTTTTCCTGCTTGGGGGAGACCCGGCTGGGGAGAAACTTCCCTCTGTAGGGGGATGAGGCCACGCTTCCGGTGGAGGGTTGGGCGAAGCTCCGCAGGAGGCAGGTTGCACTGGGGAAGCCGCCGGGAAACTGGCTGTATACAATACCCGGCCCACCTCTTGGCTACCTGGAGGAAAAACAGCAAGGAAAGCAAATGAAGCACCTGGGGGGATTCGGGCACAGGGCCAAGAGCTGGGGATTTGGGAAACCGACACCCGAACTAAGAGGAGGGTGCAAACATTTCAAAAATAAATTCTGAAATGCAACCTTTCTTCCAGAGCAGAGCGGAGTTAACAGCCCTGGCACTAAGGGGGAGCCCACGTGGTACGTGCCACAGGCTTTAAAGCCTTACGCGTGGCCCCTGCAGGACGGGAAGCTTGATGGGAAGAGGAGGGAGCAGCAAACCTTAAGGGACTCAACCTCCAAGTGGAGAATGAGAGAAGGTATCGATAGGATGTCGATAGAGTTGAAGAAGCTTCTTGGATGGAAAGTGAAATGTCTTCAAAGAAACCCCAGGAAAGTCCAGTTCTCACTTGGAAAAGCAACTTTGGGATATCGACAAGAATATTTGTGGCTCAGAGTCCTTGGGGCTCTCCAAGCTGGGTGGTTTCCTTGTAGACTTTTCAAAACCAAACTAAGTAACATCATCAGTGTTGGAAGGAAATGAGGTTTGTGGAAATGAGGAGGAAAAGGGGGAGGAGAAAGAAGAGGAGGAAGATTGTGGGGTCCTTGATGCTCTCTGAGATTAGTGGTTTTCTTGCAGACCTTTCATGACCCAAACTAGGGAACATCATCAATGCACTGATGATGTTATCTGCTTGGGTCACGAAACGTCTACAAGAAAACTGCCAGGCTCACAAATCAAATTTTGCACAGTGGTGTGTCTAAGCAACTAAACTGAAGGTTGCAATGTGGAAATTCAACGTGTGTGTGTGTGTGTCTTTGAAAAGAAGTGCAAAGTCTGGACTGCAGAGCCAGGCATGCCTCTTGGGCCAAAAGGAGAATCTCCAGAAATTTGGGACTCGCATGGCCACAGCCATCGCTCTTCACCCCAAACTCCCAAAGCATCATTTTGTGTTCCCGTCCGAGTCCTGCTGTGCCTTCTTGGGTCTTATACCTGAACAGGTGAAGGGGCCCTGGGAGCTGCCACCCTTCAATGCTTGTAGGTGAAGGGGGGGCTTCCAGGTCACATCGCACTGCCTGCACCTCAAATGGTGCATTTTTCTGGCCCGCTTTAAATGGTTACAAACCACACATAGAGCAGTAAAAATTGTTTACCATTGCAGACCCCCCTTTTTCTCCTGCCCACCCAATTCCCCCCCCTCAATCCTACACATTTGTTTTATTATGTTAAACCAATAAGGGCAGCATTATTACTTTCTCCCGAAGCCTGGGCTCTTTATGAGGGATCTCATAAAAAGGTTCTTTGGGCCATGGTTCCCTGGGGAACGATTTGTGCTGGAAATAACCCCAATCAGAGAAAGGAGGGAGAACCAGTGCAATCCTGTGAGAGATCTACAGGATCTAAAACAAGCCGAAAAGGGAATCTCTGTCTGGTTTTGTTGAGGGGTGGAGAGGGACACACAAAGGGACGGAGTGAGGGGGGAAACGGGAAGAAACTTGGAAGTTAGAGCATCTAAAAAGAGAAATAAAGAGGACAAAAACAACCAGGAAGCCCTTTTTTTGGCATGCAGAGTTTGGCTCAAGGCACCTGCACAGGTGGGTTTTAACAGCACACAAGGAGAAATTGGGATTGTGGGGCGCTGGGCAAAGGCCTTTGAAAATTTGGGAGGTGGCACCCTCAGAAACTCAGTCTTAAGGAAGGGAGGCCCTTCCAAGGTTTAAACCCAGACCAGACCAGACTACACCCCACCCCACCCTACCCCAAGAATAAGAATAGAACAAGAATAGAATTAGAATAGAATATCGAATAGAACAGAAATAAAGTAGAATATAGGAATAAGAATAGAATAGAGCACAAGAGAATAAGGGCACTTAATGCACTTGCCATGAAAAACGTCCATTTCTTGCCTCCATCCTTCCGGGTCTAATCTTTCTTCGAGGACCCAAGGACGTCAATCATGGTTTCCCCCGTTTCTCTGAAGTGTTTTTATTTCCCTCCACCAGGACCCTTTTTTTTTTTTAAAGGCTGCCCTGTGCATGCAAGCTGTTCACTTACCTCCATTTGGCCCCGAAGCCCTGGAAGAATATTAATTCAGTAGCGGATTCTGGCCCAGTTCATTGCAGCTTTGCACCCCGCCCCAAAAAATAAAATGGCAATTTCGACTTGATAGTCGCACCTGCAAAAGAAAAAAGAAAAGAAACTCATGCCCAGGGGCGGCAGAAGCGGCTCTGGCTCAAGCAAAAGAAGTATCGCTTTGCAAATGGGGAGCCTCGCCTCTAAAAATGCTTTTCCCCCCCCTTTTTTTGGCCTTAAAAGTGGATATGAACAAGCCAAGCAATCTCCCAGCTGCTGCCTTTCCCCCTAATAGGACTTTTTTCGACGCTCGAGGCTGCTGGAGATAAAGGCCCCTTGCAAGGAGGTGTCTATTCGATTGCCTGCCCCGCTCCAATACATCACCTGAACCGTTTTCAAACCTGATATTTTTCTCTCGTGTGATGATGATTTCCCTTCCCCTCCTCCCCGGCCCGGCAATTGGATATTTTCCCTGCCCCAACCGGTTGTCCCTGTCAGGCAGTCAGCAGGCCGCCTCAATTCGGTTCCATTGGAAAAGAAAGGGCGATTGCAAGGGGGCCTAAAGGGGAGAGACGTCGCGCTTTGGTTGTCACCCGCCTTTTCAAGGGACAGACGGAGCTTTTGTCGAAGGGACTCGGGGAAAATATCTTACTCTGCGTCCCCCATCACTCTAGGGGGAAAACGGGGTGAAAATAGACCTCAAATTTCATGAAAACCGCGGTTTTCGAAGTCCATGGAAAATTGCATTAACAGTAATAGCCCGCCATCGCGTGGCCATTTTGCGTCATGGCAGGTGGAGAAAAGAACTCAATAATAATAGCTCGCCATTTCGTGGCCATTTTGCGTCATGGCAGGTGGAGGAAAGAACTTAATAATAATAGCCCGCCATCGCGTGGCCATTTTGCGCATGGCAAGGGGAGTACAGAAATTGCACAGCAATAACAGCCTGCCACCTGGTGGAGGTTTTTCGTTATGGCAGGTGCAGGGAAAAATCGCAAAAGTTAATATAAATAAAAATAATAATATAAATAAAAATAATAAATATTCTTAATGCAATTTCCCACAGACGTGGAAAACCGCTATTTTCATTTAATTTTAGGTTTCTTTCACCCCGTTTTCACCTCTAGAGTAATGGAGGAACTCAAGAGTAAGATCCCACGTCGGATTTCGCCAGATGTGTAATCTGATTGTTTTTATTTATATTAACTTTCGCGATTCCTTCCCTGCACCTGCCATAACGAAAAACCTCCACCAGGTGACAGGTTGCTATTGCTGTGCAATTTCTGTCCTTCACCTGCCATAACGCAAAATGGCCACGCGATGGCAGGCTATTATTATTAAGTTATTTCCTCCCCCTGCAATGAGGCAAAATGGCCACGAGGTGGCGGACTATATTTGCACCCTTTCTTCACCTCTAATGCCACACTCAGACTGCTTTCTGACATGTACTATCCTGATTATTTTTATGAATGTTATTTCTTTCAAATTCTCTTCTCTTATTGGCATGTTACGTTGCATATGATGTAACCATCCGCCAGTATCAAAATGGACAGGTATATTGATCCTGTTCTAGCCCCATTTTTTTTCTGCTCACTCACAACCCTTCCTTATATCCTCCTCCTTAGGAAACTGAGAATAAATAAATCCTGCCTTGAGCACCCAGGCCCAGATAAACACCATACACTGATCACTGGAATAAACAGGTTGAAATAGAAAATCTTATATAGTATTTTCCCAGATCTGTCTGTTCTGCTCCTATATTTGTCACTTTCAGCCTTTAAATTGCTAAAAATGGCTGTGTGTGTGTGTGTGAACAGATGGGGGAGTCCTTAATGCTTTGAATCCAATGCAATCCTAGGTTGCATGAACAAAGGGCTATTAACATCATCACTTGAATATTAACACTTTATAATCATTATATATTTATAATTGATAAGGCCACATTTGGAATACTATATCCACAATATAAAGAAGAGGTTGAGACTCTGGAAAGAGTGCAGAGGAGAGCAAGAGAGAGGATTAGGGAGCTAGAGATTAAACATACAGAGAGAGATTGTGAGAATTGGGTATGTTTAGTCTGATGAAAAGAAGGACTAGAGGTGACATGATAGCTGTATTCCCATATTTGAGGGGCTGCCCCAAAGAAGAGGGAGTCAAGCTATTCTCCACAGCATCTGAAGGCAAGACAAGAAGTAATGGATGGAAACTAATGAAGGAGCGAAGCAAAGCAACCTAAAACTTAAGGAGAAACTTCCTGATGATAAGAATGATTAATCAGTGGAAGAGTTTGCTTTCAGAAATTGTGGGTGTTCCATCACTGGAGGCTTTCAAAACTGGACTGCCAATTGTGTGAAATGGTATAGGATCTCCTTCTTGCCCAGAGGGTTGGACTAGAAGACCTCCAAGGTCCCTTCCAACTCGGTTGTTCTGTTAAAGGTTTAAAAATGACAAATGATACCTTTTTTTATTTTATTTTTCAAACTCAGGAACAGAACAGAAACACCACTCCTTTCTTTGATTTTAAAAATCATTCTCCCTGCCTGCCCATGACTCATTTATTATTTTTTAAAGGTAAGCCTTCTGTCCCCCAGACCAGAAATCATTCACCTCAAGGAATGGAAAGGTTTTAGGAATGAATTAAAAAAAAAAGAGCGGGAGGTTTTCAGGTTTGTCACTTTCCTCGCCGATGGAAGAATGGAGGTGGTGGTTTCAGCTCTCTCTATCTGCCACATTCTTCCCCTGGCAACGAACAAAAAATGACTTCAAAGAGAGAAGAAAATGATTAAGGAAAAGTGATTTTCTCTCACGGCCTTGCTGGGGGAATTAAATCATGTTTCTTCCGTTGCCAGCAAGTGAAATAATCCAATATATTTTAGCAAAAATGCACCTGCTGTTTCCTGCGGTGTGGTTGACCTAGCAGGATTTTTCGTTCCTTGTTTTGTCTTTTCTTTTTCTTATCTTGTCTTTCTTTTCTTCTCTTTTACATTTCTTTTCTTTTCCTTTTCTTGTCTTTTTTCTTTATTCTTGTCTTTTCTTTCTTGTCTTGTCTTTTTCATTTCTTTCCCTTTTCTTGTCTTTCTTGTCTTTTCTGTGTGCTGCCAATGAAACCACCCTGGGAAGCAAAGTGGGGACTCTGTGATTAATGGCCACGTTTTACAATATGGGGGCTGGGGGGGGGGGAATACTTTGAGGAGCATAATTGAGAGTGTATCAATAGCAGTAACTGAAAGAGTGCAGTGAACAATCACTTCAATATCAGCCAGCAGTGTGCTGTAGCTGCCCAAAAAGCCAATGCAATCCTAGGCTGCATTAACAGGATAGAATCACATGAAGTGTTAAGGCCACTTTGTAAGACCTTTAGTAAGACTACACTTAGAATACTTCATCCAGTTTTGGTCACCACAATGTAAAAAAGATGTTGAGATTTGAGACTCTGGAAAGAGTACAGAGAAGAGCAACCAAGAGGATTAGGGGACTGGAGGCTAAAACATATGATGAACAATTGCAGGAACTGGGCCTGGCTAGTCTAGGGAAGAGAAGGACCAGGGGAGACTGGAGAGCAGCCTTCCAATATCTCAGGGGCTGCCCCAAAGAAGAGGGAGTCAAGCTATTCCCCAAAGCACCTGAGAAGGCAGGACAAGAAGCAACGGATGGAAACTCATCAGGGAGAGAAGCAACTTAGAACTACGGAGGAATTTCCTGACAGGGAGAAGAACAGATCAGTGGAATGGCTTGCCATCAGAAATTGTGCATGGAGGTTTTAAAGAGACTGGATTTTGTCTGAAATTGTATGGGGTCTCCTGATTGAGCAGGGGATTGGACTAAAAGAGGGGTCACCAACCTTTTGGACTTCAGGGACCGTCAAACTCATGATTTCAAATCCCACGGACCAGAGACCCTGGGAAAATCCCCTCAAAAAACCCTGCAGGAAAATTCCCTATCCCCATTTTCCTATTGATTGATCGTTCTTTATTTGGGATCTCCAGCTCCATTCTCAGGGTGTGTGTGTGAGAGAGAGAGACTTTTGGCTTCATGCAAGGAAAGCAGCAGAAGCTGCAGAAGTCTTTCTTTCTCTCCCCCAAACTCTGCAAGAAATGAGTCTTTGCCAGGATGCCTTGCAGGATCCCAAAGGGTCATTTCTGGCAGACTTTTGGAGAGAGAAAGAAAGACTTTGGCTGCTTTCCTTGCCTGTAGCCAAAAGCAGAAGAAGAAAGGAGCGGAAAGAAGCAGCCCGGTGGCCAGGCCAGGCGCGTGGAGAGCATGGGGCAAGTTCCCCTCCTCTGCCCTTTCCCCTCACTACCTCATGCAAGCGACGCAAGCCTTGTGTTCCCGCAGGCCATGTGGGCGATACAGCCTTGTGTTCCCACACAGCCTGGATTAATTGCTTTGGGGGTGACATTTCTCTGCAGACCACCAACATTTTCTCACGGACCACCAGTGGCCCCCGGCCCACTGGTTGGCGACCACTGGACCCTTCTAAAGCTAATGATATTTTGTGTTCTAATCTAGATGATTCAAAAATGGAAGCTAGGGGGAGCTGTGGTTCTGCCTTCAGCCCTGCAACTCTCAAGAGATCTTATCTCCGCAAAGGGAAAGCTTTCGCCCTCAAAGGTGGAAGGAGGGAGGAGGCGGAAGAGGTGGCAACTCTCTGCACATGTTCAGAGGAGTTCCTTCATGCCTCAAGGGCTCCAAAGTGCAGCATTAACCTCGCAGGATTTGTTGACCGTTGGAGGATGAAAGGCAGAGTCAGAAACAAGGAGATCCTGGCAGGCGGGGGGGAAAAAAATGATTCACTGCGTTGCAGCTCCGCTTCCACGCTCCCTTCACAGCCCTCGCCTGTCTTGTTTTGAAACTGCGCAATGAGGCACGGCGATTGAGAGGGGCTTTAATAACCATCTCAGCACTGACATTTAGATTACAGATGGCATTTTCAATCAGGTGGGCACCCTCTGTGGGTGGAAAACAGCGGCTGGCGTGGCTTCAGGCTTCCCCGCACTTTGTAAGAAGGAAAGCGAGAAAAGGAAGACGTCAGGCCAGGCAATCAAGGCGCCCAGTGAACCTGCAGCCCACCCACCCCCATGGCCTGGGAAACAGACAGCCTGGCCTGGGGGTTCAGGGGTGGGAAAACCAAAGGGGTCTCCCTGCAGAAATGGGGTCTGGAGCTGAAGGTCGACAAGCTGAGGATTTCTGAGTTCTGAAGGTCCCCCTGGAAGTGGTGCCATTTGGGGATCGTGCAGACACTCATCGGTGCTAGTTGAGAAGTAAGTGGCAGGACTGTGGCCAGGAAACCATTTGAACTGACCCATTTGGGGGTGCCAACTGAGCCCTCTCCAGGTTAGGAGAGGCTCCCTCAGGACACCCAGGCCATGCTGACCTTTCATCTGGAGGACTGCAATGTGTTCTGTGTGGGGCTGCCCTGGGAGACTGTACAGAAGGTTCAGCTGGTCCAAGATGTCTGTTCTCACCCAGCTCCCCAAATATGACAAACTCTCTGAAGTGAACTCAAAAGATTCCTTCATTAGCCCTGATTCATAGTTGTCTGCCACACCGATTCATCTCCGCCCCCTGCCTTTTATCCCCAGAGCTAGGGAGGGGCTTCTATAGCGGCAGTGGCTCTTCCGTCCCAAGGACCGGCCCATAGATTTCCACTGCTCTCCTCTCCTCTGCCTTCTGCGCATCTGTGCATCAGGCACTGGACCCAGCTGTTCCTCCTCTTCCTCATCACCCACCTCCAGACCTGGCTCTTCCGTCCCAAGGACCAGCCCATAGATTTCCACTGCTCTCCTCTCCTCTGCCTTCTGTGCATCTGCAGTCAGGCACTGGACTCAACTGTTTCTCCTCTTCCTCATCAGCCACCTCCAGACCTGGGGGCTGTTGACTCTCCATCTGAGAGCTGATGGACAGCCCAGGCTCTCTGTCTCTCTCTGTCTCTGTGTCTCTCTAACAGCTCCATTCTCCCTTGGAGCTCTCAGATTGCCTGGATGCTGACCCTGATACTCCCACAACTCCTCCTCCTCTTTCGGCAGCTGGAGGGCCGGTGACTGACATGCCACAACAACGTGGTTGGGGGAATATGACGGGCATAGCAATGGCAATAGCATTCATATATGGCCCCACAGTGTTTTACAGCCCTCTCTGAGCGGTTGACAGTCAGCCTCTTGCCCCCAACAATCTAGGTTTTCACTTTATCAACTTTGGAAGGATGGAAGGCTGAGTCAACCTTGAGCCGGTCAGAATCGAACTGCTGGCAGTCAGCAGAATTGGCAAAGTGCAATACTGCATTCTAACCCTGGCAAACTGCCCCCTCCCCGTTCCCAAGGAAGCTTTACATGCCTGTCAGTCTGTCTCTCCTCTGGTCCTTAAGCTGATCTTCAGGTGGAATTATCTTTTCTGCTTTTCATGCGTCGGTTGTCCAGCGTTCTGAGTGGGCAGCCCAGAAATGCGACTGAGGACAAAGCAGATAAGCAGAGCCTTTTGGAACCTGTCTCTTTTGTTTTGTTTTCCCCCATGGTTGCAAAAAGCAGAAGCTGCCAGTGTTCCTCTGGCTGGTTTTGATGTTACTCCTCAGAAAATCCATAATGCTGGGAGATAAAAGGAAATAATTAGGAAATTAGCAGACGCCTCGCAAGAAGACAAGTGGCTGCAAAGGAGCTGGGGCATCCCAGCCCTTCCCCTCTCTTAATCCCATTAAAGTTCATGGTAATTAGACTTTAAATGACCGCCTGCCCTGCTGTTTAGTGTCTTGGTCAAAGAAAAGCAGAAAGAGGAAAGGAAAAACAATCGTGTAGTGTGAGAGAAATCAAATGGATTTTAAAGGTTTAGGAATGTCGTCTCCCCATCACTTCTGGAAGCGGTTTGGCTTCCCGGGATGGAAGCACCGAAGTTTACAAAGGAATAAAATAACTCAGAGAGGCATTGGGTCAAAACAAAGTCAAAATGGAGGCCGTCCCAGCAGATTGACCTCTGACTGTTTTTTTAGTTGTGTGTTGCGGTGTCCTGGCCGCCATCTTGGTCTTTCTAGCCCTTGAGGGATTAGAGAAATGCTTTGGCAGACAGGTGTGGGCGGGGAAATGGGCGTGGCCAAAAAGGGGGCATGTCCAGAATGACAACAAGGAAGGGGCATTTAGAGCTGGCGCCCCACATTAGTTGAGAAACCCATTCCTCTCTACAAGACCATTTTCCTTTCCTTTCCCTACTTCAAATGTATTACTTTTAAATTTATTTTTTTTAATTTAAAAAAAATACTTTATTCAATACAAAAGATTAAAATATACAAATATATAAGTATACAAGAGTAAAAAGTAGTAATCATACAAATAAACTAAAACAGACATCAGCACAAATCATATTTCTCTCTAATACGTTTGATAGTGGTTTAAATAACTCATAACAGCTATTGAATGGCAAGTATCCCTTATCCCTTATAAACTAAATACTATTTAATAAATATTAACTAATAATCTTTGTTATTGTTGGATTATAACTGTGCTATTTTATAAATACAGCTTATTTGGTGCGAAAGAAAGAAAGCTAATATTTTATAAATTCATGTCATTCGAAATATATATGTAGTAATATGTTTCCTAGATTCATTTATTTTATACATTCTTTTTCTTATGGTCTATCCAGTTGTTCCATTTATCCCAAATCGAGTAATATTCAGAATCATCTTTTCCTTTTAGTTTTAGTGTAAGCCTCTCCATTTCAGCACATTCATAAATTTCCTGAATAGTAATATGTATAGGTGGTAGATTGGGCGTTTTCCAACATTGTGCCAGTGAGATTCGTGCCACTGTTAGTAGGTCAATAATCAAATATCTTACTTTGGGAGGATATGTTACTTTTAGGTTTAATACGGTAGCCTTTATCATACTTTGAAATCCTCTCAGCAGATGATAAAATCTCCAGAGTGATAAATAGATTTTTTTTCTCTAAATGCTGTTTTTTCTTGTTGTGGGTTTTTTTTTGAAGATGGCGATCTTTGGCCAGATCTTGTGGCAAGGGAGTTCCCAAGTCAACTGGCTTCTTGTTTCCTGAAAATAAAATTTAAAAACCCCATGGAATTGGTCTTTAATCACCCATGTCTTCTTCCTGAGCAATTTGCCGTTTAAGGCGTTCGAATTGTCAGGTTCATTATGCTTCGTTAGGTAAACAGGATGGCATTTTGGAAAAAAAGAAAAGCCTTTATAAATATGCATCCCTGTCCTGTTTTGAAAAGCTCAGTAATCACTCAATTTAATGAGCTGCTCCTTAATTGCCCTGAAGGAGAAGGGGGGGGGAGAGGGAAATGGCCGAGATGATAAGATAATTACAGCAAAACTATGAACCTTTTTTTTTTTCCCAGAATAAGAAATGATTTTCCTCGCAAGGTTTTATGAAAAAAGGAAAAAAAAGAAAAGAAAAATCCAAATGAAGCTACTGCTAACGAAGACTCGGTGGCACAAAGCGGGAAAGGAGTCTGAAAAACCATCGTCCCCGGCTACAGCCTTTGTTAAAAGAGGCTCCCTCTCATTGGAGGGGCGGCCAGTTCATTTCCTTAACAAGCCTTTCGTTCCAACTGTTTGTCTCAGAGGCCAACTCGCTGGCACCTGCAGTCCTTAAGTGGCATTAAGAGAGGGTTACTACCGCTTTACAAAGCCTTAGTACAGCCTCTTTCGGGATGCTGCATCCAGTTTTCATCACCTTGACATAAAAAAAAAAAGAGAGAGAGAGGCCGAGACCCTGGAAAGCGTGCAGAGAAGAGAAGCAAAGAGGCTACAATAGATGACCAAGAACGGTTGCAGGAATGGAGTATGGCCGGTCCAAAGAAAAGAAGGACCAGGGGAGACAGGAGAGCAGCCTTCCGATATCTCAGGGCCTGCCCCAAAGAAGAGGGAGTCAAGCTATTCCCCAAAGCACCTGAGAAGGCAGGACAAGAAGCAACGGATGGATGGAAACTCATCAGGGAGAGAAGCAACTTAGAACTAAGGAAGAATTTCCTGACAGGGAGAAGAATTAACCAGTGGAACGGCTTGCCACCAGAAGTTGCGGTTGCTCCAACACTGGAGGCTTTTAAGAAGAGCGCCTTGTCTGAAATGGTACGGGGTCACCTGCTTAAACAGGGGGTTGGACTAAAAACCTCCAAGGTCCCATATTCCAACTCTGTTGAGTCAGAAGGATCCTTCTTCCGGGGGCACCAAATGGAGTTCCTATTTGGGGAGAGCTGAGAGGCAGCCCCCCCTCCTTCCCCCCCCAAAGTAACCTCCGGCTTCTCTCCTTGTCTCTCAACTCAGCTGCTGTGTACATAAAAGAAAAGTTGCATTCAAGAGTCAAGAATCACAAGGTAAAAATAATGGGCAGCCTTTTAAGTGGACCCCCCCCCCCCAAGACGATCCAAGAGCTGTCGATCTCAATCCGTCTTCGGCTGCTTTTTCGCTGCTTTTCTTCTTCCTGCTTCCTGGCCCTCAGCCTTTCCAAGCAAACAGCAGGAGAGAATCTCAAACCTGACAAAATTATGGTCCATAAATGGAAAACGCGGCTATGCCAGCGTTTCTGTTTGCAGGGTAGCTGCATCCTTTCGAACGGCTTCCCGCAGTTAGGCTGCCAAACTGAGATCGCTTCTTCCAAACTCTTCCCCACAGCTGGATTTGCATTTCAATTTAGATAGATAGATAGATAGATAGATAGATAGATAGATAGATAGATAGATAATCTATACATATCTATATCTATATATATATATCTATATCTGTATCTATCTATCTATCTATCTATCTATCTATCTATCTATTCTATTCTATTCTATTCTATTCTATTCTATTCTATATACTTCCACCCAATCTAATCTATCTATCTCTAATCTATCCACTCTCTCACTCTCACACTCTCTAATCTATTATTCATCTATCCATCTCTAATCTATCTAATCTATTCTCTTTCTCTAATCTATTCTCCATCCATCTATCTCTATCTCTGTCTCTGTCTCATCTTTCTGTCTATCTATCTATCTATCTATCTATCTATCTATCTATCTATCTATCTATCTATCTATCTATATTCCACCCCCACCCCCAGCTGCCTAAATTGGTTTGTTGGGAAAAAGAGAGCAAATTTTTAGGCTCTCTAATTAACAGGAAAGATTCTTCTCTTTCTCCATTTTTTTTTTCTTTTTGCCACTGTTCATGAATGAATAATGACTTGGGTTCATAAATGAAAATTACTGTCCTTTTTAAATCCCATAATTTCATTTTGAGGAACACAGAGTAGGGGAGATTGTGGGGGAAGGAGGGAGAAGGGGGAGGAAAGAAGGTCAATTCCTGGAATATGAGAAAGGTATTAATTTGGAGTGGTGCTTGCCGATGAGCACTAACCATTGCAAAGAGGTTTAATGCCTTGCTGATTAATTGCCTTGCAAGGGTTTACGAACAGACAAGGCGGTTTTATGGGGCCAAACATTTTTTATCTGGCATGCAAAAGCCAGCCAGCCAAGAACATTGGAAGGTGGGCAAAGCAACTGGGAAGGAATTGGGTTGTGGCCCAGAAAAAGAGACCAGCCTTTTCCAGGTGGGAACTTACCAACTTATCAGCTCCTTATCAGCTTCAAGGATGAGGTTGTTCCTTGCCCTGAAATGCCACATTTGATTTATGGGAGCATTCAACCCCGCAGGTCAGCAAGGGAGGGAAATGAACTCTTAACAGCAGAGGGGGCAAAGCAACCGTGATCTGGAATATTTGGAAATAAACTGGGTGGGTAAAGATGGTTTTGGACTGCTGGAGTCTTGCAAAAATCTCTGCGAGTCATTTTTTGCTTTCAGAGGCATAGAAAATGTGGAAGGGACAGTGATTGATAGGTATCAACAGTGGCCTTTTGGGGGGAACATCATAGTGACCTCACAGAAGCCGCTGTTCCAAATTGGGAACCTTTACATGGAGCTTTGGAGAGGGAGGGTAAACTGAATTTAGTAGCGAAGAAGGAAAAATTGTAGCATGGGAAGAAGAAGAAAAAAAAAAAACCAAATCAATTTCAGTGACTTGGTGCCAATGAAGAGGAGCTGGAGGAAGAGGAGAAAAGAGACGAGGTGTCAGATTTTCCACCAGGCAGAAATTAAATCCAGGTCTTAAGTGCAGGCAACACCTGCAGGACGTGTCAAATGGGATACAGGTGAAGAGAGCGCAGGTGTTAGAAATGGGATTAGATTGAAGGAAACCTCAGCACGAAGTAACATAGGGAGCCCTCGAGTTCACAGTGGGGACCAACGTTTCTGTTGTGAATTTGTTAAGTGAGCTCTGCCCCATCCGGTGGCCTGTCTTGCCACTGTTGCTAAGTGAATCCTTGCAGTTGGTAAGTTGGTCACGTGGTTGTTTAGGGAATATGACTTCCCTGTTGACTCAGGTGAACAAGAAGCAACCGAAAGAACTGAGGAGAAAATTCCTCACCGTGAGCACAATGAATCAGTGGAACAACCTGCCTCCAGAAGTTGTAAATGCTCCAACACTCAGAAGTTTTTAAGAGGAGATTGGGCCAGCATTTGTCTGAAATTGTGTAGGGTTTCCTGCCTAAGCAGTGGGTTAGACTAGAAGACCTCCAAGGTCCCTTCCAACTTGGCTGTTCTGTTCTGTTCTATTCTCTATTATATTATATTATATTCTTCTATATTCTCTTCTATTCTCTCTTCTCTTCTTTCTCTTCTGTTCTACTCTATTCTCTTCTCTCTTCTATTCCCTATTCTCTTCTATTTCTCTTCTTTTTTTCTATTCTCTTCTATTTCTCTTTTCTGTCTCTTCTATTTCTCTTCTCTTCTACTCTATTCTCTTCTCTCATTTCTCTTCTACTCTATTCTCTTCTCTTCTGTTCTCGCTTCTCTTCTATTTCTCTTCTCTTCTTTCTCTTCTACTCTCTTCTATTCTATATTCTATTTCTCTTCTCTTCTCTTCTCTTCTATATTCTATTTCTCTTCCCCTCCATTCCATTCCATTCTCTCTTCTCTTCTCTCCTCTCCTCTCCTCTCCTCTCCTCTCCTCTCCTCTCCTCTCCTCTCCTCTCCTCTCCTCTCTTCTCTTCTCTTCTCCTCTCCTCTCCTCTCCTCTCCTCTCCTCTCCTCTCTTCTCCTCTCTTCTTATTCTATTCCACTCAAAACTGGCAAGGGGCTTGGATGCAGCTTCTAACACTTGGATAAAATGCTCCAACTAACTTCTGGCTGCAGGAAGGGAAGGAGGGCAGGGTTGCTTTCTTGCACAGATGATGGATAGGCCACCTCCAAGGGAGCATCCCAGAGAGGAAATAGATTAACATGCAAGAAACCGAGGGGGGTGTGTGTGTGTGTGTGGAGTGGGGGGGAAGCATTGGGGCCTGGGAGATGAGTTTCATTTTCTACCTGTCAGGGTCGGCAAAATGAATTATGGAAGAAAACGCCTCCTGCCCTCGGCAGGAATAAACGAGCTGTTCGTTTGAAATCTAAAATAAATAGGTAAATCTCTCCAGTGACCGGCAGGATAAATGGTGGCCGGATGACAAGGCAGTGATTAAATTAAACAGGAATGAACTGGTGAGAGATGGGACTGCCAGAAGAAGAAGAATAACTAGGGAAGAGGATGGCTGTGTAGGGGGCCGGGAGGCGGGGGTCGGTCCTCTCCCAAGCAGAGGGATCTTCCCCTGCCTCAAAACAGCCCCCACCCCACCTCAATCTTTTTTTTCTTCTTCTTCTTCTTCCCCCATAAACTGAATTAACTGTGTAACTGAAAAGCCACTCGTCTCCCTGAGCTCTCAAGGCAAAGGGGGATAGAATCAAGATCACGTGATGGGTTTGTTCCATTTTGATCAGGCCCTGGTAAGAAGGCCACACTTGGGATACTCACCGTATTATCCAAAAAAAAAAAAAAGGCGTAGAGATTTTTGGAAAGAGTGCAGAGAAGCGCAACCAAGATGATGAGGGGACTGGAGGCTAAAACATGGAACAGTTGCTGGAATTGGTTAGGTCTAGATGAACAGAAGCACTAGGGGAGACAGGAGAGCAGTCTTCCAATATCTCAGGAGCTGCCACAAAGAAGAAGGGGGTCAAGCTATTTGTGATGACCCTAAGGGGCGTGGCACAAAAGCAACAAAGTCACAAAAATAGGTAAAGTCCCTTTAATACCTCCAACTTGGCCAGGTTAGAATTGAGTGAGAGACCACCAGGAAACCCACAGTTAAAAAAGCAGTGGACGGCCCCTTGTGCACTCTTGCCACATATCCCACGCCGAGGATCCAGCATTATAATTTTATCTCAACAGATGAACACAGTTGGAAGGGATCCTGTAGGTCATCTAGTCCAACCCAAGACCCTACACCCTTTCTGACAAATGGCGGTCCAGTCTCTTCTTGAAAGCCTCCAGTGGTGAAGCTCCCACAACTTCCAAAGGCAACTTCTTGTTCCATGGGTTCTCCCTGTCAGAAAATCTCTCCTTATTTCCAGGTTGAATCTCTCCTTGGTCAGTTTCCATCCATTATTATTCCTTGTCTGGCCTTCGGGTATCTTGGAAAATAGCTTGACCCCCTTCCTCCTCCTCTCTGGGGCAGCCCCTCAAATCTTGGAAGGCTGCTCTCCTGTCTCCCCTGGTCCTTCTCTTCCCTAGACTAGCCATGTTATAATCAACCTGCTTTGTGTTGCCCAGGAAAAGAACAGCTTAGGACCATGAGGACTAGTCACTTGGGAGTGGGCTTGCTCTCTCTTTCTGTCCCTGATGGTGATGGTTGAGTAGGGACAGGCAAAGAGGACTCTGGCATGCGAATTAAAACTCTTGGACAGGATCCCAGGAGGAAATTGTAAGAATGGTTCCCCCCTCTCTCTGTGTCCAGTTTATTTCTTGGTGGTTTGATGGTCATCAGCTCAACTTGAAAAGCCCATCGTCTTTCTGGTGACCTCCCGGAGAAGCCGCCAGGAGTTCGGCCTCAGCCCCGCCATTTCAAGGACCGCTAAGAACCACCAAAGCCAAGTGAGGCCACTCAGTGTCCATTATTCAAATTCCAACTCCCCAGTCGGAAGGCAGAGGAAGCTAATTGAAAATGTCATCTGCAATTTAAATTGCCCAAAAGGAGACGTGATACCCAAGGCTTTCTGGAGCTTGGAGCTATAAAGCAGCGTTGTGTGCATGCACATCTATCATTATTATTTTTTCTTTTTTGCATGAGGGCTCCAGAGAGAACACGCTGGCGTCAACTTGCTCCTTCTCCCCGTCTCAATTCCTCAGATATCAAATCTAAATTTAATGGGCAATTCGATGCTGGTTATTGACTGCTAACACAATGGGGCTGAGGAGACATCAGAAGGGGCTCCGCAGGCAGAAGTGGTGCTAATTGAATATTACGGACGGGTGTGAGAGTACAACGGAAGAACAACGTGACGCTCGCTATTCTTATCCACGGAGCATCTGGAGACTCAACTCAACAGCCTTCCCACCAGCTCCCTGAACTGAGTCCAACTTTCCAAATTGAAAAAGCAAACAACATCATTCTCCAATTAAATACCGCTGAACAGATCCAGACAATTGAGACCCTCCTGGGCCTAAAACAGGCGTAGCTTCACCTGATGAGGAGGCTGGAGACCAAAACATACGAAGAACGGGTTGCAGGAATTGGGTAGGTCTAGTCTAGTGAAAAGGTGGATGAGGGACTGCCAAAAAGTGGAGAGAGTCAATCTATTCTCCAAAGCACCTGAAGGCATGAGGAGAAGCAATAGGTGGAAACTAACCAAGGAGAGAAGCAACCTGGAATTAAGGAGAAATTAGAATAATTAAGCCATGGAACAACTTGTCTCCAGAAGTTGTGGGCGCTTCATCACTGGAAGCATTTCAAGAAGAGATTGGACAGCCATTTCTCTAAAATAATATAGGGTCTCCTGCTTGAGCAGTGGGTTGGACTAGAAGGCCTCCAAGGTCCCTTCCGACTCAGACGAAGTTCTGTTTTGTCTCCAAAATACAACCAAACAGCCTCAATTTGCTGGGAAGGCTTGCATGGTTGCTGACTCAAACCCAGACCAGCTGGCCTTCAAGGCTATTTGGAACCAGCCTGTATGACTGTTTGGAGGTGTTTGATTTGTTCCATCATCCAGGCCCAACCCAGGAGTCTGAAAAAACAAAGAACTGGAACTAATGTTGAGAATTGCACATATTTGCTGGGATAGGAATAGGAATAGAATAGAATTGAACAGAACAGAACAGAAGAAAGAAAATGGAATAGAATAGAATGTAGGATAGAATAGAATAGAATAGAATAAGAATAAGAATAGAATAAGAATAAGAAGAGAAGAGAATGTAGGATAGGATAGGATAGGATAGGATAGGATAGGATAGGATAGGATAGGGCAGGGTAGGGTAGAGTAGAGTAGAGTAGAGTAGAGTAGAGTAGAATTGAATAGAATTCTTTATTGGCCAAGTGTGATTGGACACACAAGGAATTTGTCTTCATTGCATAAGCTCTCAGTGTACATAAAAATACATTCATCAAGAATTGTAAGATACAACACTTAGTGATAGTCGTAGGATACTAAATAAGCAATCAAAATCATACTAGGAAACTAAATAAAACAATATACATTGTAAAGTTACAAGCAATAAGGTTATAGTCATAAGTAGAAAAGGAGATAGGAAGGATGAGAAGAAGAATAGTAATACAGTCTTCGTGATTTTAATTCCATGCAAGGCTTCCTCACTGCAGACTTTAAATGTCCCCACTTACAAACAGGACCCGGCCTTCTTGCAAAAAATGCAGAAAAAGGAACAATTGCAGGCTGAGCCGTAAATCAAACCCAGCCTCTGGCAACCTTTCTGACATCCATAACGTGGAATAAATTTGCATTGGCTCAGCACAAATTTGTACAAGCACTGAAGGCTTCCATTACTCAGGAGACAAATTTGTCAGCCTGTTTTAACACTCCCAGTCAAAAGGGTGGGAGAATCCGGCCTTCCCCAGATGTTCTTCCCCGGATAACACAAAACTATGCACCAGGTGTTCGGCTGCTCGGAGCTGCCCACAAGCCTAGGGTGATTAGCCCTTCCTGAACCACAGTGGGATGAAAAAGCAAATTAAAACACAATCAGGGCCAAAGAATCTCTCCAGGCTAAGGCAGTGGGGACGTCGGGGGAATTCAGTAAGGCCACAAGAGGAGACGAAATACAGGTAGATCATCGCTGAGCCCAAAATTTCTGTGGCTAATGAATGCATTTAGTCCCATCCCTGAAGTAAGTGCATTTCACACAGAGGGGCAAATGGTTTCTGTAGTCTGGAAGGGCTGAAGAAGATTGTCTTCTTCAGTCGGGAAATGGTTCCTGTAGAGCGGAAGAAGCATCTTGGATGGGAAGTGAAACATCTTCAAAAAGAAAACAACAACAACAAGGAAGTCTATTGGCCTCTTGAAAAAGCACCTTGGGGACAACTGTGAACTGGATGACTGAGAATCTCCATAGATATTCCGGGCCCTCATCCAATGTCTGGGACGAATAGGATACAATATAGAATATAAGGAATAGAATGGAGTGGAGTGGAGTACAGTAGAGTAGACTGTAGGGTAGGGTAGAGTTGAATAGAGAATAGAGTGTAGAGTAGAGTAGAGTAGTGAAGTGTAGAGTAGAATAGAAAATAGAGTAGAGTAGAGTTGAGTACAACAGAGTGCAGAATAGAGTAGGGTCGAGTGTACTGTAGAGCAGAGTAGGACAGGGTAGAGTTGAATAGAGTGTAGAGTAGAATAGGGTAGAGTAGGGTAATGTAGAGAAGAGAATAGAGAATAGAATAGAAAAGAACAGAATAGAATAGAATATAGAATAGAATGGGATGGGATGGGATGGAAGAGAAGAGAATTCAATTCTTTATTGGCCAAGTGTGAATGGACAGACAAGGAATTTGTCTCCAGTTCATGACTTTTACACTCCTACTGCCCTGTAGAGAAGGTATTTGGGGGGAGCCCCCTCCCCAACCATTCAATCCAAATAATTACAGGGTCCCAATTATTCTCTCCTGGGGGCAAACTCTTTTGAATAGGCCACGTTTTACTCATCACAACTTCAACAAGAGCTTTCCAGATGGAACCTTTTTGCTGACCTCTTCCTCCTCTGCTTATCTCCCGGAAGCACCTGGACCATCCACAAAATGTGGATTGTGAAGATAGAGAAGGATGGAGGGTGGTTTTTTTTTTGTGAAGGTGAGGAGTATTGTGCAACATCCCCCCCCCCAAAAAAAAATTAATGGGGCTATAAATTGCAAGGTTATTTAACAACCAATCAATTCGGCCGCATTAAAGTGCATTTATTGGGAAAGTTAACAGAAAAGTGAGGAGAAGTAGGGTGGGGGAGGAAAAATGCCATTTAAAAGGAAGAAAATGTTGATGCAGCAAAAATTCTTAGAGAGTTTTGCTTCTCCTTTCTTTTTTTCCAGCCCCGATAGGAAAAGTCAGCAGTTTTATTCTCTTTCTCTTTTGTGTAAATCAATATGCCCTCGTGGAGCGTGACCAAAAAACAGTCCAATTAGGGGTTGGATGGCAAGAGAGAGAGAGAGAAATCTTTGAATGTCCCTTTTGGGTCTCCCAGATTCAAACTCTCCCCAACTTCTCAAGAGTATCCAGTGCTGAATGTGACAGCCGGGAAATGGAAAGAACCATTAATCTGCTAATTTGAAATCAATTTAAAGTGCATTTGCTTAATGGATAGCAGCCTAGTCAATGATCGAGATGTTGCTAATTTAAGCAGAGAAACCATGCCAAAAAAAAAAAAGATTTCCCTGCATTTGGGTTTGTTGTTAAAGAGGCTGCCCTTTGTTTTTTTCCCCAAGGGGATTTTGCTTTACGAATAGACAATGTTAGGCTGCCTAGTTGGACACCCAATCTGATCGGCAGCAAACCGGTGTAAGAGAAAAAGGATGCAGTCAATTCTTGGCCCTTGGATAGAATTAAGGCAGCCCGGCCAAAGTGAATGAGACATGGAACAACGGTGGTCGCAGTCCACTCGCTGCGACCCTCTCGCCACGGGGACAATTCGATTCAAATCAATTCTTTAAAATAAGGTAAGAAGGTATTTTTTGGTCATTCACCTTTCATTCTGTCCCTCCTTTCTTGAATGATGCCTTTCCACCACTTCTTCAGGTACCAGTGTTAACTCCTGTCCTGCGGCAAGTTGGTGGCGCAGTGGTTAGGATGCAGTATTGCAGGCTCCTTCGGCCGACTGCCATCTGCCAGCAGTTCGATTCCGTCTGAAGGTCGACTCAGCCTTCCATCCTTCCGAGGTGGGTCAAATGAGGACCCAGATGGTTTGGGAGCAAGAGGCTGACTCTGTAAACCGCTTAGAGCGGGCTGTAAAAGCACTGTGAAGTGGCATATAAGTGTTATTGCAATTATCTTGGGGAGCAGCAGCAATTGGACCCAGACAGACACACAAAAGACACAACACACACATAAATTCCCTTTTCTTTCTGCCTCTCAGGGCCATTCATGTTCCCCTGTAGATACTATTGATAGATCAAACATACCAATCCAAGCTTGTCGTTTCCACCAACGCCTGCTTAATCAACAACACTTGCAAGACACACACACACACACACACACACCATGGGGTACCTGGCCAGGGATCCTCATCACTGGAAGGGAGTGTGGGGTATGTGCTTATTGAACTGCCAAACCTCTACGCTCAAGAGACCACCAAGGCAAGGCAGGTTTCACATTTAGGAGGCTGCAACGTGTGTTATGGATCCAAAGAGGGCTTTCTTGTAAGAAATCTCTCTGACTTCCTTGCCCCGTTCCCCGCTCCCTCTTTCGCCAAAGCCAGGGACCGCTGTGAAAACACAACTCCTCCTTAATAAGCAGGAGCAGCAACAACAACAACAAAAATCACTTCAAAGCAACAAAATAGGGTATATTCAGCCCTGCTGGCACTAGAGGGAGGGTGGAGAAGAATTGGTATTTTCACACTCAGCAATTGGGAGCGAATGAAGTTTGGCTATTTACGTCTAATGACTGAGAAGTGGTTGAATCTCATTCGAGAAATTTGGGCCTGCGCTTAGGGACGCGGTGGCTCAGGGGCAAAGATGCGTTCCGTGCACCTTCGGCATGTAGTCCTGCCAGCCACATGACCATGGAGACGTCTTCGGACAGCGCTGGCTCTTCTTCGTCTTTGTAAGCGAGATGAGCAGCGCCCCCTAGAGCCGGAAACAACTAGCATGGATGTGGGAGGGGACTCGACCATAAAGCCCAGATCATCCTTTGACTGACTGGAGGAGGCTTCAGGGGGGAAAGGTGTTCCCAGGTGCTCGATTTGCCGCCACCTGCCCTGTGCACCTGGCATGCAGAACGAGGAAGACAGCAGAGGTTGGCTAGAAAGAAGAAGGGTGAGTTTGTCAGGTGGTTTGAGCCTCAGAATGCCCACCTAACAGAAGGTTTAGTGCTAGGATTTAGCCTGAGCCCATGGAAATCTATTTTTAAGCTTCCGCGGGAGAGG
The DNA here is from genome assembly GCA_033807585.1 of Hydrophis major. Classification (NCBI taxonomy): domain Eukaryota; kingdom Metazoa; phylum Chordata; class Lepidosauria; order Squamata; family Elapidae; genus Hydrophis; species Hydrophis major. The sequence continues at coordinate 10,640,191 of CM066342.1, forward strand.
AATTGCAAGGAAGGGGATCAAAGGGGCAGGATTTATCGCCCTCCAAAGAGAAGAAGAAAGGACGGAGTTCAGACCATCTCATCTGGTTTTTTAGCATCTGCGGCTTTCTGCAGTGCCAGAATACATCAGTGCTGTGTGTATAAGGAAATGGGCGTGTACTAAGTTATCTAAACCGGGTGTTCTCAAAGCACGAGCTGTGTGGCTGAAGAGTCTTTAAGTGATGCCAGGGTCACGTGATCAAAATTCAAACACTTGGCCACTGACTCATATTTATGACGGCTGCAGTGTCCCCAGGGTCATGTGATCCCCTTTTGTGACCTTCTGATGAGCAAAGTCAAGGGGGAAAGCCAGATTCACTAAACAACCGAGTTATTCACTTAGCGGCTGCAGTGTTCACTTAATGACAGTAGCAAGAAAGGTTGTAAAATGGGGCAAATTTCATTCTGCAAACTTCTTTCACTTAGCAACAGATATTTGGGATCTTGGTTTGCCATCGTAAGTCAAGGACTACCTCTAAAGATGGTATGGATTTTTGTCGATTCCCTCCGAGCTGATAAAATACTCTTGTTCCAGTGGTGGTATTCAGCTGGTTTGCACCGGATTGGGCAAACCGGTAGCAACGATTTGGCGTGGGTTGCCAAACTAGTAGTAAGTTCTGGCTGGCCATGCCCCCAACCTGGTCGCCCTCCCGCCTGATGCTTGCTCACCTGACCGCCTGACGTTCGCCTAAGGCTGCGATGGCGAACCTGTGGCACGCATGCAGAGCCATTTGTACTGGCACACAGTACCTCACAGCTGATTTTTTTTTTCCCGGCTGGTTTGTGGCCTTTTTTTGGCCTCCCAGAGGTTTGAGGAAAGCCTCTGCAAGGCTTTTCAGGACAAATTATAGGCCCGTTTTGTCACTTCCTGTAACACCGGAAATGACAAATGGGCCTATAACTCACCCTGAAAAAATTCCCAAGCCTCTGGGAGGCCGAAAAAGGCCTCAAACCAGCTGAAAAAGGTTTGGGAAAAGGCTCTGAAAGGCTTTTCAGGCCAAATTATAGGCCCGTTTTGTCACTTCCTGTAACACCAGCAATGACAAATGGGCCTATAACTCACCCTGAAAAAATTCCCAAGCCTCTGGGAGGCTGAGAAAGGCCTCAAACCAGCTGAAAAAGGTTTGGGAAAAGGCTCTGCAAGGCTTTTCAGGCCAAATTATAGGCCCGTTTTGTCACTTCCTGTAACACCAGAAATGACAAATGGGCCTATAACTCATCCTGAAAAAAATTCCCAAGCCTCTGGGAGGCCAAAAAAGGCCTCAAACCAGCTGAAAAAAAAACCAGCTGTGAGGCGCAGTGCAGGTAAGGGGGTGGTGGTGGTGGGGGGTTGCGTGTGCATGCGCAGGTGTGGGGAGGGCCACGCACTGCATTCTGGGTGGTGGCATATGAGTGTGTGTGCGCTGGGGCATGTGCAATTTTTGACGCAGGAGCCCAGAAAGGTTAGCCACCACTGGCTAAGGTGTTTCTTTCTTTTTTTCCCCCTCCCAACAATCAGCTGTACATAAGATCAGCTATGCCGGGATTCCCCTTGCTGAGGCCCAGGAAGGCAAAAAATGGCTCAGCCCCCCACCCCCCTTCATTTTTTGCCTCATGGGAGCGAAAACACTCTCCCCAGAGGCTCTTCTGAGGCCAGGAAGCTCCCAAAATGGAGCATGGAGGGGTGCGGCGAGCCCCCCCCCATGCTCTGTTCCTTTTCTTCCTCGGCCTCATAGGAGCCTTAGGGAAGCCAAAATGCCCCCCCCCCGCCCCCTTAGAGGCTCCTCGGAGGCCCAGAAGGACCAAAAAAAGGGTGGTGGGGTGGCTGCAAAAAAGCCAAAACAAAAAAGCCATGCCCACCCAGTCACATGGCCACGGCCACCAAGCCATGCTCACAGAATCAGCAGTGAAAAATTTTGAATCCCATCACTGCTCAGTTCATTTGGGGCACCATGTCCAAAGGGGTGGGTGGGTGGGTGGGAAACATGATTTCCATTTGTAATTGAGTTATGATAGCAAGAGCTGTGCCCAAACAAAGAGAGCTTCTGCAGCAAGGAGCAGTCTACCTTGAGAAAATGTGAAGAAAGCGCTGGAGCAGGGCCCTGAATGCCAGAAACCTTTGAAACACCAGCAAGAACGGAACTGGAGGCAAGAAATGATGCCAGAGAGGGAGAGAGAGAGAGAGAGAGAGAGAGAGAGAGAGAGAGAGAGAGAGACCATACACACACACAAGTGAATGTCAAAATCTGTGTTTTCTTTTCCAATAGTCTCAAAAAAAGAACACGGACACACAAATTCCACAACCGAGGACGGGTAACTCAGGAACGCGGGAGGGAACAGCCAACTCCAAAATAATAATAATAATAATAATAATAATAATAATAATAATAATAATAATAATAATAATAATAATAATAATAATAATTGGATAGGGACAGCAAAAGGGCATTGTGCTCTGTTAATTGCTGGGACAAAGGATGACGAAGGCTAGACAAAACCAGATCGCAATGTGGAGAACTGTCTCGCACCCCCACCCCCAAACCTAAATCTGGCCATTCTCAGCCAGGAGGTTTGCCAAGGGCCTTGCTCTGATCAAGCAAGGCATTTCAAGGTCCTCATCTGGCTAAGAGAAAAGCTGGCAACATGCCCGGCTACCAGCTACGGGAATCCCGAAGGCTCCTATTGATCTGTAGAAGTTAATTTATGGATCCGGCAAGCAGGAGTGAAGCCTCTTTCTGTGTAAATCACCGCAACAGCCTCGCACACCCAAGGATTCCTGTTAGTTACGGTGATAAATCACCAGCAGTTTATAGCCTTCCCGGGAGAAGCACTTCTCTTTGAAGGAAAAAAAAATCGAGAGGCTGAAAATATTATAAGGAAGGAAGGAAGGAAGGAAGGGAAGGAAGGAAGGAAGGAAGGAAGGGAGGAAGGAAGGAAAAAACAGGAAATTTAAGAGAAACTCAAGGCTGGACTTGAGACACAAAGGGGAAAATTTCAATCTGCTTCTCATTTCCAGACTACGTTTGAACACCCTTCTCAAGAACAAGAGATGTTTGGCCAGAGAAAGGCCTGGAGTGCTTCTCAGCCTTGGGAACTTCAACTCCCAGAACTCCCAGCCAGCCAGCTAGCTCTGGCCGTTTCTCATCTCCAAAACCAAAACCAAAAAAAAACCCCATTGGTTTGCCAATTCAAAACAGCTGGGGAGTGAGCAAAGCAGTGGTGGGCTGTAACTGGTTTAACGACCGGTTCGGTGAGCACGCGCTTTCCATCCTTCACGCGCCCAGCATTCAAAAACTGCCCCTTTTAAGCTTTAAAGTGAGCACCGGTGAGTAAAACAGCTTAGGCGCAGCAATCCATCATGCCCTGTGAATCAGCTGAGCTAAAACAAAAAATGGAAATATAGGCCAGGAAAGGGCAGGGCCAGCTGATCACCGGAACAACCAGTTCGCTAAAACCGGTGCGAACCGATAGCAGCCACCACTGGAGTAAAGGCTGGGAAAGATTTTCAGAGCGGGGATGGGGCAAACACCTTGAAGAAGCAACTAAAGAAAGCAGCCTCTGATTATTTTCCTCCTGCCAAAGGGGAGCAATTCTGTGCCTGTCCAGATCCACGTTCTTTCTCCCACCCCACCCCCCAATAAAACCCTACCTGGAAGCAAGCCGAGGGGAGGTAGGAATTAAAGTGCAAGTGGAAACCGAAGGCGAGGAAGGGGAGAAGGGATGGGGAAGCTGATGGGGATCCTTTGAAAACCAGAGACAGGATTTCTGGGAGCCGCTGGACCGAGTCTTTCTCCTCTGCCCTGGCTTCTCCCCATGGTGTGCCTGGGAAAAGACCCCCAACGCCAGCTTTGACTTCAACGGGAGACGGAGAACGGCTCTGGAGGTCTCATTCTGCCGATGGGTGAGTGGTCCACGGGCCGAGAAGCTGCGTCCTCGGCAACTCCCGTGGAACAGGATCCCCTCCCCCCAAAAAATCATGCACCCAAGAAGCCTCTTTTTTGAGAGAGAGAGGGGGAGGAAATGGGCAGGAGGGTCTCTGGGGGCTATAAGCCGGCCCCGCTGAGGAGGGGCATCTCCAATCCGCTTCTCAGCAGCACCAGATAAAGGCCGAGGCCTCCCGCCCCGGCCAGCAACACCCCCAGCAGCGCCTTGAAGAAGGAAGTCCGGCTGCGGGTGAACGAAGGCGGCCCCATGATGCTGAGCAGGGCTGTGCTGACCGTCAGGGTGTAGAGGATGGAGAGGCCCGTGTTGAGGGCCACGATCTTCCCGAACTTGGCAAAGGGCGCAATGATGCAGAAGAAGAGAGGAACAGTGGCGATGACGGTGGTGACGGCACTGGAGACAACCGCCACGCCCACGTGCCGCACCGACTCTACTGTCCTCCACTGGCGGCTGGAGCTGGGATCCTGCGGTCAGCAAGAGATGGGTCAGCTCTGCTTCTCTCCACCATCATCATCACCAGGCCTTTAAAACCGTTTGTTCCATTTTGGGTTTCCCCCCACTGCCCACCCCTGAAGAACGAAGAAATCTAAGTTGCACCTGAAAGTTTGTACATGTTGTGTCTTTTCTCATGCACACTTTGACAGGCACCTAGGCCCCCCCCTTGGCAGGTTTCTAACCCATCTCCCCCATCCCCTGCACCCAAGGCATACATTGAACCTTCCCAAAAACCAAGAGCCGCCTTGGATTCTCAGCTCTGGTCACTGGAGCAAGCGGCCAATCGAATTTTGGACCCCATCTTTAGCTCCATCAAGCATTTCAGAAGGTGGTGTACACCAAGATAGCTCCCGAAATTTTGCTCGGGGTCGGGCTGGGCTTTGAGGAATAGTTCGAGGAGAACGGGGTGCACTTAATATATCTGTCTACCCCTAGTCCAGAGCTGTTGCCCTGCATGATTATGATGGTGATTATCATGGTGGCGCAGTGGTTAGAGTGCGGTACTGCAGGCTACTTCTGCTGACTGCCTGCAATTTAGTAGTTCGAATGTCACCAGATGGAAGGTCGACTCAGCCTTCCATCCTTCCAACGTGGGTAAAATGAGGACCCAGATTGTTGGGAGGTAAGAGGCTGTCTGTAAACCGCTTAGAGAGGGCTATGAAGCACTGTGAAGTGGTATATCAGTGCTATTCCTATTTTCCTTCCTTCCTTCCTTCCTTCCTTCCTTCCTTCCTTCCTTCCTTCCTTCCTTCCTTCCTTCCTTCCTTCCTTCCTTCCTTCCTTCCCCCCCTTCTAGTGGGTAGAATGCAGTATTGAGGCTGGTTCTGCCCATTGCCAGCAGTTCAATCCTGACCAACTGGCTCAAGATTAACTCAGCCTTCCATCCTTCTGAATTGGGTCAAATGAGGACCCAGATTGTTTGGGGGGCAAGAGGCTGATTCTGTAAACCACTTAGAGAGGGCTAAAAAGCACTGCGAAGCGGTATACAAGTCTAAGGGCTGTTGCTATTATCTCCTGGAGGCAGAAGTGGGGAAATGGAAAAGAAGTGCCCAGACAAAGCCTCACCTCTGCCAGGTGAGGAGGGAGGCTCTTCCCAGCCAGAAGAAAACCCTCCACCAGATGCACGCAGTAGTCCACCGAGGAGCCCACCAGGATGGAGAGCGAGACGGCTTCCACGGCCCCAATCTCCCAGCCCAACCAGTACATGACAGTCACCACCAGACAGACCACGCCTGGCGAAAAGAGACAAGCAGCCATCAAAAGTCACACTTCTCTTCCCAGGCTCAGGGCTCCGTTCCGGAGCGGAAACCGAAAGTTTCATCCCTCCCAGACTGACACGGATTTGTTACCAGTGAAAGGAGCGAGGTATTTTGGGACCATTTCAGGAGGGGGAAGGAGGGAGAACTAAAACAGCAGTCCCCCAAACTTTGCAGCTTGGTGGGCCCAGCGGGGAGGTGGAGAGGGGAACTGGGCAAGATGAATGCCACATACATACCCTTGTACAGCATGCCTGTGTGTGCCAGCCCACGGCTTGCACGAGTTGAGCTGTGCACATGTGCACATTGGCCCCACTGACCCAGTTTCAAGTAGGCCATGGCTTTTGGTAGTATGCCGTGCAGGGTTGGCTGCTTGCTCAGGTGAATTTTTTTTTTTTGGGGGGGGGGGGAGGGAGAAACCCCCCTCCCGGGGCTTTCTATGAATTCAGCCAGGACTCTTCCCTACGTACGCAAGAACAGAACATGCCAGGATGGGTCAAGGCGGGGAAGTTTTTTTTCCTAGCTTGCTTGTACCTAAAATGGTGAGCAAGACGGGAAGCAGGAGGAGAAGGTGGGTGGTGAAGAGGGCAACAGCAGCAATGCAGATCACCAGGGAAAGGACGAGGCCGAAAAGGGCACTTTGCACACCTGGGAAAGAGACGGAGAGGAGAGAAGAGAGAGAGAGCAAGAATCGTTGTGCGTGATGGTCGACGAGCAGAAAGAGAAATTAAGGTGTTTTTTTGGTTTGTTTTTTTTAAAATGCAAGAGAATGACAAATTTTGTAAACCTAATGGAGAAGGAAGCACTGCTGTCATTATATGTTTATTATTAAACTAGCTCGATACTCATGCTTCACTCCGAAACTCGGTGGTTGGGCTTAGATTTCTACAGCTCCGATCAGGAGTAGTGGGGCATGGTTACTCCAGCCATGTTCAAAAGGAAATGGAGGTGAACTCCACACCTGTGTGTAAGATTTTGCCCTTCCTCTGTTAGCACTGACACCTTGTGAGCTGCACGGAGCCACTGTATGTTAAGAGGCCCAAATAGGTCCCTTTAATCAATGCATTTGCTAGCAACGATAAATCACGCTTATTTCTCATTCTGATCCTATCGCTCACCTATGATTTCCATGAAGATCTGCTTCCAATGCTCACAGGTCTGGAAACCTCGGCGTAGCGGGGAGCCTTCCGGAAACTGCCAGAGCAAATCCTGAAGGAAGGTTTCCCATTTGTGATAATCGGAATAGGTCTGGAAGGACGATTTACCCTTGTAGGTGGTCTGAAGGAAGGAAGGAAGGAGTGGGACGTTAGAGGAAAAGGACATGGCAGAATAACAGGGACTCAGGCAGGAAACGTTGTGCCATTCCAGACAAGGGGCTGTCCAGTCTCCCAGTGTTGGAGCATTCACAACCTCTGGAGGCCAGTTGTTCCACTGATTAAATATTGCAATTTGTCAGGAAGTTCCTCCTTAGTTCTAAATTGCTTCTCTCCTTGATGAGTTTCCACCCGTTGCTTCTTGTCCTGCCTTCTCAGGTGCTTTGGAGAATAGCTTGACTCCCTCTTCTTTGGGGCAGCCCCTGAGATATTGGAAGGCTGCTATTATGTCCCCACTAGTTCTTCTTTTCATTAAACTAGACCTAGCCAATTCCTAACATCGTTCTTCGTACGTTTTAGCTTCCAGTCCCCTAATCATTTTTGCTGCTCTCCTCTGCACTCAGGCCAAAGTCTCAACATTATTTTATAATACGGTGACGACCGAAAGTGGACGCAGTCCTGCCTCTCCTGGGCCAAGTGAATGCGCTCTTCCTGTATGTGGGAATGACCTTGGTGGGCAGAAGGGAAGCTGCAGACTGGACAACGGTTGGATAAGAGGCAGCTCAGCCCGCAGGAGGAAAAGGGGCGTGGGAAGCATCACCGAAATTTATTCAAATTTTCTTTCCCCTGAATACCCAAATCGCTCTTCAGGTGAGATGTGTGACCAGGGGTGGATTCAAAAATCACTGCCCAGTTGCTGGGTGGGGGTGGCCCTACTTTCAACGAGGGCCGTTTTTCCCCCTCCCAGAGCCTCCTGCACTTACCTGCATCAAAAATGGGCCACGCGGAGACTCCTGGGAGGGGAGGGGTGAACGGGGCCAGATGGTCGGTTCAAATACCGGTATGGCAAACCAGATGCAAAATTAAACATCCGGTTCGGTCCAACCAGTCTGAACCGGTCGAATCCCACCCCTGGGTGTGACCATATTGGGAAAAGTATCCAGGACACTAAGCACTTTTACTCCCCCCCCCCCAGGTTTCTTTAGAAGCCTGGCTCCTAAGGACTAGGATCTTGGTCCGTTTTTCAGTTCTGGAGATGAAAAGGGTGCGATGATCTCAGAAAGCCAGAACTGGAAAAATCAGGGGTCTCTCACCGACTCAAAGGCCATGGAGATCCACTGGACCTTGCCGTCCTTCACCCCCACCGTCCCATGGGAGAGCTGTCCGGGAAGCAGATTGGGCTCAGGGAGGTTCTTACACTCTGGGTGTAGCATCTGAAGGACAGAGGAGACACTGTAACCTAGAAAGGGAAAGAAAATAGTGTTTTTTTTTCCCCCGTGCATTCTGCAAATCGGGGTCTGCAAAACTATCTCTATTCATAATGCGTTTATTTTATTTTATTTAGTTGTATGACTTGTACAGCCACCTATCTTGCTGGGCGTCTTGAAGGCCCATTCAGTGTTTCCTCAGGAACCTTCCATGACCTGAAAAACCCATTTGGTGTTTCCTCAGGAACTTTCCATGGCCTCGAAGGCCCATTTGGTGTTTCCTGAGGTACCTTCCATGGCCTTGAAGGCCCATTCAGTGTTTCCTCAGGAACCTTCCATGACCTGAAAAACCCATTCGGTGTTTCCTCAGGAACTTTCCATGGCCTTGAAGGCCCATTCGGTGTTTCCTGAGGTACCTTCCATGGCCTTGAAGGCCCATTCGGTGTTTCCTGAGGTACCTTCCATGGCCTTGAAGGCCCATTCGGTGTTTTCTCAGGAACCTTCTATGACCTGAAAGACCTATTTGGTGTTTCCTCAGGAACTTTCCATGGCCTTGAAAGCCCATTCGGTGTTTCCTCAGAAACTTTCCATGGCCTCGAAGGCCCATTTGGTGTTTCCTCAGGAACCTTCCATGGCCTCGAAGGCCCATTCGGTGTTTCCTCAGAAACTTTCCATGGCCTCGAAGGCCCATTTGGTGTTTCCTCAGGAACTTTCCATGATCTTGAAGGCCCATTTGGGGTTTCCTCAGGAACTTTCCGTTACCTTAAAGGCCCATTCAGTGTTTCCTGAGGAACCTTCAATGGCCTTGAAGGCCCATTTGGGGTTTCCTCAGGAACTTTCCGTTACCTTAAAGGCCCATTCAGTGTTTCCTGAGGAACCTTCAATGGCCTTGAAGGCCCATTCAGTGTTTCCTGAGGAACCTTCAATGGCCTTGAAGGCCCATTCAGTTTTTCCATGAACTTGAAGGCCCATTCAGTGTTTCTCAGGATCTTTCCATGACCTTGAAGGCCATCAGAGGCAATGGTGACTTCAGCCCATATGCTCCCTCAAGACTGTCGATAGAGACCTTAGATTCCTGGTCAACACTAGAGAGGCCCACTAGAGAGCGTGGCTCACACAATTGAAGCCTGAGAAGGGGAAGGGGAGATACCTGAAGGGAGGCACTGAGCTCCTCCTGGCTTGACCAGCTCGGCGTTGCTGGCGATGGCCTTACAGATCCGGCACAGGTTGCCGATTTCTTTGAACAGGTCAAAGCTGCTGTCATAGATGACGCTACCCTTTCCAAAGGAGATACAAGCGGCGAAGAGGACATGTAAGCGAGACCCGACCTGGTGAGGCTCCTCCAGCCCCACAGACCCCAGGAAAGGACACGCACCATGTCTCCAATGACGTGGTTGTCGGTGTGCCAGGTACGGTTGACCCCAAGGATCCCAAACACCACGAAAACCATGGCGCCCGTGTCCACCAGCGGACGCACGGCAGGCTTCCCGCAGTTGCCGTTCCGGCAAGGGTTGAATCCTGACGTGATGGAGAACCTGGATCTGGAAGAGGCTGGAGAAGGAGAGAGGACAGAGCAAGGAAGCGGTGTAGGTGTTAGGGTGATGGTGTTGAGACTTTAGTCCAGGGGTCCCCAAACTTTCAAAGATAGTAACTAGGTGACTGAAGTTTCTGCCAGGCAAATATCTAATTGGAGAACATGATTGATGACTCTTGGCTATGGATGTATCCCATTATGATACAGCCGGGGGGCAGGGAAACCAGGATCAAGGTTCTCAGAGTTGGTTACACTCAGGCAGTGCCGGACAGTTTAACTCCCAATAAATCCTTTTGAAGTTTTGGAAGTTTGGCACAAGACTCATGATTTAAATGGGGGTAACTGCCGGGAATCCTGACCCCTATCTTATTATCGCATAAGTGGCAATTCTTCCCTACATTGATCCTCACAACAACCCTGCATGTTGGTCAGACTTAGGAGGCCGCAGCAAGTCCCCTCACTCCCTCGTGAGTTATCACGAGGGACAGGGCCTTGAGCCTCCTCCCTCTGCTTCCTCTCCCAGCACCACAACTAGCTGTAAGCGTGCAAGAATGAAGAGAACACATGCTCCCCTCGTTTCATGGGTGGCTCACCTCTCTCACTTGGCACAAACAGGTATCCTTTGTTGGGTCCATCTGGGCTGGAGCTGAGGAGGCAGCCCGGGGGTGCCAGGCAGATTCGGCTGTGGTATGGAGGCTTGTGTGACTGGGCGAAATACAGCTTCCTGGGGAAGAGCCATAGCAACAGCACTTTATATATATATATATATATATATATATATATATATATCCCTCCCTCCCTCCCTCTCTCTCTCTCTCACACACACACACAGATAGCAACAGCACTTTATATATATATATATATATATATATATATATATATATATATATCCCTCCCTCCCTCCCTCACCCTCCCTCCCTCCCTCTCTCTCTCTCTCACACACACACACAGATAGCAACAGCACTTTATATATATATATATATATATATATATATATATATATATATATATATATCCCTCCCTCCCTCCCTCACCCTCCCTCCCTCCCTCTCTCTCTCTCTCACACACACACACAGATAGCAACAGCACTTTATATATATATATCCCTCCCTCCCTCCCTCTCTCTCTCTCTCACACACACACACAGATAGCAACAGCACTATATATATATATATATATATATATATATATATATATATATATATCCCTCCCTCCCTCCCTCACCCTCCCTCCCTCCCTCTCTCTCTCTCACACACACACACAGATAGCAACAGCACTTTATATATATATATATATATATATATATATATATATATATATATATATCCCTCCCTCCCTCCCTCCCTCACCCTCCCTCCCTCCCTCTCTCTCTCTCTCACACACACACACAGATAGCAACAGCACTTTATATATATATATATATATATATATATATATATATATATATATATATATATATATCCCTCCCTCCCTCCCTCACCCTCCCTCCCTCCCTCTCTCTCTCTCTCACACACACACACAGATAGCAACAGCACTTTATATATATATATATATATATATATATATATATATATATATATCCCTCCCTCCCTCCCTCCCTCTCTCTCTCTCTCACACACACACACAGATAGCAACAGCACTTTATATATATATATATATATATATATATATATATATATATATATATATATATATATATATATATATATCCCTCCCTCCCTCCCTCACCCTCTCTCCCTCCCTCTCTCTCTCTCTCACACACACACACAGAGCTATCTCAATTTTGTGCTCTCCAAAATTTGAAGGAAAAAAAAAGAAAATTTCCCTCCTAAAATGCAGAACAGTCCCCCCCAACTTCATCTCCCTACTCTGCCCAATGATTAATCGCCAAGAACCTTCTGACGACCGCCTGAACTCTGTGCCCGGCCCCCTCTGCTCAGTATTACCGTGTGTGCTGTTGCTCTTGGGTGGCCACATAGAAGCTGAAGTCGGATTTCCACCCTCTCTTCGTGTCGCATGATAAGCTGGTCATCATCCACTTCTTGCTGGCCCCTGGTTGGACATGCCCTACTGTGGACATACAAGCGGTCAGCCTCTTGGTGAAGTTACCGTAAGGAAGTTTATACACCTAAGCATGGATTAATGAAAACACAACACTTCACTATAGGTCTCTAGAGGCTGGCAGGAGGGGGCGAAGGGGGCTAGCAGGGCACAAAAGACAAGCTTAAGGGTGGCAGGCCCCTCTCTGTTCAGCTCTGCCAAATGGCACAGGTGGTAGGCATCTGCCACTCAACCGGCAGCTCAAAGAGGACAAGTCCCACTGCCCACAACCATCATGGAAGGATGAGAAGCCCTGCAATCCAATAGTCATCTAGACCAGGGGTCTAGAGTGACCCAACTCCCGGGTCATGGCCTATTTCCAACCAGGCTATGGGAACAGCAGACTGGTGCAGCTGCACATGGGTGGGCAGCTTAATATGCCCACTCCTCGCACAAGTTGAACTCTGTGTGTGTGTGTGTGTGTGTGTGTGTGTGTGTGTGCATGCCAGCCTGTTGGTCGAAGGGGGCTAGCAGGGCACAAAAGACAAGCTTAGTAGGGCATGTCCACCCCATGCTGCCAAGCCACAAAGGTTGGGGACTGCTGATCGAGACTCCGTGGAGACTTATCTTGTCTAAGCATCTCAAAAGATGGCATTCTAGGCGATGCCACCTACACAAAGGCTGCATGATGCACTACTGAAGGGAGCTAAGCTGCCCAGTTGCCCCTCTGGGCTGATTTATGGTCCTCCCTGACAAAGGAGTCACCTCTTCACCTGTCGGTGCTTACCTGGAAGGAGGGCACTTCTCCACCTTTTGCGGGCATGGTCTGCCATGGAAACGGCACGGTGGAGTTGAGAGAAAACCTGTAGGTCACTGGCCAGCTGTTGCCCTTGGATCTGAAGATGTAGACTGTTCCCTGGGGATCTGGAGGAGACAGGACAGTCATCAGAGCGCCTGTTGTGGTGCGTTGGCCACTGGGCCCGCCAGCAACCGAATCAGATGAGGAGGCGGTGTGGGGTCCAGGGCCAACATTAAGGCAACCTTGGAGCTCCAAGGGGGAAGTGGGAATGGAGCTGGCAGAGAGAGAGAGAGACAGAGGCGGAGCCTGGGCTGTCCGTCAGCCCTCAGGTGGAGGTGGCTGATGAGGAATAAGAGGAACAGCTGGGTCCAGTGCCTGAGTGCGGATGTGCAGAAGGCAGAGGAGAAGGAGAGCAGTGGAAATCTATGGGCCGGTCCTTGGGATGGAAGAGCCAGGTCTGGAGGTGGCTGATGAGGAAGAGGAGGAACAGCTGGGTCCAGTGCCTGACTGCGGATGTGCAGAAGGCAGAGGAGAGGAGAGCAGTGGAAATCTATGGGCTGGTCCTTGGGACAGAAGAGCCAAGAGAGAGAGAGAGAGAGATTCTTTGTCGGGGATGCTGGCGCTCCTAATAAAGGAATAATTGATTTAACTACAGAGGGATTTGTTGTTTTTGGAAGCCAGGTCAGAACATTGCCCCTCCTGCGTCAGACCCAAAGGGAAAAAGTGAATCGGATTTGGCAGCACCTGGATTCAGGGGTGAGCCCAAACACAGGCTGTGCCCACATCCAAGGTGGGTATTGAACTGGTGATATCGGAGCCCACCCGATTCGGATACCCTGCGCTGGCTCTGTGCCTGTGTGGAAATGGCCTTTTTCAGACCAGTTTCCAAAATCTGACTCAAATCCACCCAACTCACTCATTTAATCCAACAAACATGGTTTGCTGGTTTTCGGGTCGAATTTTCCCCGATTGAATCAATGATTCCAATTAAGATTCCTCGAGGCCTAACGGGGTAGTCAGTCATGGAGAGAAACCCATAAAAAAAAAGATCTTGAGGGAAAGATGACGCTCACCTTGCAGAGTTTTGTCATCTAGGGGGCTCCCTCGGCCGCTTCCTGGCGGGCCCGACCTCTTCTTCTTTTTCTCCAGAGAAGTGTGGATGTTATTCTGCAGATTACGGGGTTTTTCCTGAAACAAGCCTGTCGCACAAGGTTAGTCAGGGACAAAAGAGCATCTCCCATCAAAGGTGGCAGCACCGGGAAGGGGCCATTTTTGCACGGAGGACTTCTTCATTCAAGGGACAGCCATATTTGCCATCTGAAGAGCCCCTTAGTGTGCAGGGCCTCAAAAGAGCAAGAGTGAGTGATTTGAGAGGTGGAAATTCCCAAAGGATGAGTCTAACCAATGAGAATGGACCCCCAAAAGTTAAAAAAAACATTGCTTTTTGTTAGTCAAAAAAAAAGGGCTGGGAAAATATCTACAGACCCCTCACATCCTGGATGTAAATTGTTTCAACTTCTACCCTCAAAACCAGCAGTTGCCAACCAATGGGCCACTGGTGGGATGTGAGAAAATTTTGGTGGGCCGCAGAGAAATCTCACCCCCAGATTACCCCCCAATCCAGGCTGCACAGAAACACAAGGCTGTGCCGCCCACATGGCCCCTGGGAACCCTCCCCGCCCACTCACCCCAAACTTGCCTGCTAAATTGCTATTTTTCCTTTTTCTGACCATCATCTGTTCTGCTGTGCCGGGAGATTTAGATTAGCTAGGAAGCAGGAAACGGTTGGATTTGTTGCTTTCTAGCTAGTCTTTAGGTCTTCGGCTCTGCTTTTAAGCACAGCCGAACCTCCCTTAGGACTGAAGGTTCTATTATTCAGTGCAGACTCCCGGCAAGCAAATTTGAGAGACTGAGCTAGCCGATGGCAGATAGATAGATCACTGAATGATTCTGTGAGCAACTCCATCTGCCTCCCTGCTTTGCCTGATTTTGGGTAAAAGTTGCTCTTTTTTTTAAAATAAAAAATCCAATATTTACATACATGGTGTGTTGTGAGTTAATTTTGTGAGTTTGCTTGCTAGCAAATTTTATGAGTTTGCTTGCTAGCAAATTTTATGTGACAGACTGAGCTAGCCGATGGCAGATAGATAGATCTCTGAATGAATCTGTGATTCTGTGAGCAACTCAATCTGCCTTCCTGCTTTGCCTGATTTTGGGTAAAAGTTGCTCTTTTTTTAAAAAAAAAATTCAATATTTATATAAATATGTATAATATTTACATACAAGCCATGCCCATCCAGTCACATGACTACCAGGCCACACCCACAAATTAGGCCACACCCACAGAACCGATTAGTGTCCCTGGGATTTAAAATTATGAGTTTGGTGATTCCTGAGGTCCAAAAGGTTGGCGACCCCTGCTCAAAACGATGTTATAGAACACTGCACACCAGAACAACTAGACACAAGGACAGTTTTTCCCTGCACGCCATCCCTCTGCTAAACAATGAACTCCCACAACACTTGTCAAACTATTTACTAGGACTGCATTACTATTCTTCTTCTCATCCTTCCTATTACCTATCTCCTTTTCTACTTATGACTATAAGCTTGTTGCTTGTATCTTTGCAGTTTATATGGTTTTATTTGGTTCCCTAGTATGATCTGATTGCTCATATAGCATCCTATGACTATCACTAAGTGTTGCATCTTATGATTCTTGATGAATGTATTTATGATGACCATGATCATGATTTATCACTTATATCTTTTATGTACGCTGAGAGCTTATGCTTGGCCAATAAAGAATTCTGTTCTAGTTTAGGCTGGCAATTGGAATGCCCTTCTCTTCAAAGTCCTGAATTTAGAGTTATGGGGATAAACTGAAGACAGCCAGCCTGCCCGTCTGCTTGCTTGGTAAGACCAGATTCTTTTGTTCTTCTCATACAGATAAAGAACTAATTAGATCTGGGAACACAACCTGCTCTCTGATTATTGAATCACGCTGCCTCTTCTGGCCTGAAATTCTTAACACGATCAGCAGATGGTTCCCCTGGGTTTCCAATAGTAATTGAAACAGCCCTATTTAGTGGGAGTGGGATCGAACCTGAGATCTCTTCCATGCTTGGTGAGCACAGGGAATATGAGCTCTTGTTCAGAAGGTGAATCTTTTTATATTAATCCAGCTACCAAGTGAGTTGCAGCTGTTCGGGGTCCTGATCGGGATAGGTGAACCTTCTAAAGCAGGGGTGTTAAACTCGATTTCATTGAGAGCCACACATCAGGGTTGTGTTTGACTTGCGGGAGGTGTGGGGGGAGATGTGGCCAGAGTGGACATGGCCTGCTGGATGTCACCTGTGTCAAGGGTGCCTATGGTGGCCCAAGGATTTTGCCAGCGGGTTCCCAAACTCTGTTTTCGGCTGTGACGGCCTCCTGCAACATGCGGGGCCCTTCCGAGCTCCATTTTCACTGGCAGAGGCACCGCGGGCCATATCTAAGCACCCCATGGGCTGGATCCGGGCCGAAGGCCTTGAGTCTGTCCCCCTTGTTCTAAAGCAAGACTGTCTTAACCTTGGCAACTTTAAGACCTGTGGACTTTAATTCCCAGCAAAATGCTAGCTGGGGAATTCTGGGAGTTCAACAAGTCTTAAAAGTTTGCCAAGATTGGACACCCCTGTTTCTAAGGGGAAAGGAAAGGGTCTGTCCTAGATCCGCCCTGGGTGAGAGGATTCCTCCTGCCTTCCAACGTTCCCAGAGATTCAGTTGAGACATCTTGAAGAAACACGGATCCCCCTGAACACGACGTGGAAGCCACTGACACACCCATGCCTTTTTCCTGCCCCTGGTAAACTCCTGGGCTCCGTCGAACTCACCTGAGCAGGTGACACAAGAGATGCCCTCAGCACTCAAGTTGTACTTGAGGTCCATCAACACCTGGATGTTGGTATCGGGCCTGAAGAGGAGAGGGGCACGGCTAGCTGGGCGAAGACGGCTGGCGAAGAAGATGGAAAGGATGAGAACCAAGACAAAGAGCCCTGGAACGAGAAACACGGGGCAACTGTGTGAATTGATACTCAGAGTGATGACCCAGGGCATGGCACAAAAATAACAGTCACAAAATCAGATAAATCCCCTTAAATGCCTTCCAACATGCCCCCCCAATGCCCAGTTATCCTCGGCTGGAAATGAAACTCTTCCAAGAATAGGCTACGAAGAGCAGAAATGCAATCTGAACCCAAAGTAAAGATAAATTAGAAATTAAAAAAACCCCAACACAAACCATGCTGAAGGAATTAACACGACAGGCCAGGATGATAAATTGCAGGCTTCCAAAAGATAACGCAGCACCCACAGTTGGGAGGACACCAAAACCCAAATCAGTCTTGGCAAAGATAATGCAGGCTTTGCTTCCAGCAAGGGGCTGTGTGCAAACGGCCTTCTTATATCCTGTTCTCCCAGCTGCAACTCATGAAAGGGATCAGGGCCCTTTTCTCTCCCGTAAGCCACATTGCTCCCTTCTCCATTCCTCCCTGCGTGCCCTAGGATGAAAAGGCGGTGGCCCTAGGTCTTCCTTTGAATGCCCAGCCAGACTGTGTCCTTTCCTTGCTTCTTCCACAGCCACCGGAGCCACATTCCCACTCCCTGTCAGCTGCTCAATCTCCCCGTCAGAATCAGGGCATGACACTCAGGCTGTTCTTGTGCTAGGCTCTCCTAAGCTTCTTTTTAAATCAAGGAAGGGCCAATCGGTGCGGGTGACTTACCAACAATCACCCACTTGTTTTTGACTGCTGACCACAGTGCCCAGCACTGGAGGAGCTTCTGCAGGTGAGTGATCAGGTGTCCTGGGCTGTCGTTGTTGGTAGTGAGATGGTGGTTTTCAGGCAACACAGATAGCAGGGGGACATCCCCTATTTCTAGAGTGACTGGCCAGAAAAGAGAAGGGAAGGTTGCATTGAAGTGCATGACACAAACACTGGCCACATACCACATGAAAGCTCTCTGGATACCGAACGAAGCAAAGCAGTCCAATTGAAAAGATCACCAATATTTATTCCAAAGGATACTTAGTCACTACTATGGGTTCATCGGAGCCAACAATGGCCTGAATTCTATTTTTCATAGAAGGGGTGAACCTAGAAGAATTGCTATGATCTCGAAGCCATCTTGATGCTCGTCAAGATCCTAAAACCCCAACTTGATCCAGACCAATTGCACCACTTCAGCCACGACCAAAAGTCTAGTATCTAGCCTTACTTTGCAAAGACTCAGGTCTCAGACCTCAGAACAGCAAAATAATTCTACCATCTTATTTTGGGCAAAGAGATGATTGGGGAGCACGGGGCATTCCACAATAACTTAATTATTGCACAAGTTATTACACAATAACTTAACTAACCCTCGTTTAAACATGAGCCAGCAGCGTGTGGTGGCAGCCAAAAAAAGCTAACGCAATCCTTGGTTGTACAGAGGCATGGAATCAAAATCCCATGAAATATTAGTATCACTTTAGAAATCCTTAGCAAGGCCGCCCCTGGAATACTGCATCCAATTTTGATCACCATAGCACAAAAAAAGATGTTGAGACTTTGGGGAAAGTGCAAAGAAAAGCAACTAAGATGATTAAGGGGCTGGAGACTCAACTATATGAAGAACAATTGCAGGAATTGGATATGGCTAGTCTAGAGAAAAGAAGGACCATGAGAGCAGTATTCTAGGATTTGAAGAGGGGGTCAAATTATTCTCCAAAGCGCCGGAGGGCAGGACAAGAAACAATGGATGGAAATTAATCAAGGAGAGAAGCAACTTGGAACTAAGAGAAATTTCCTAATTGTGAGAACAATCAGCCATTGAAACAGCAGAAGTTGTGGATGCTTCATCACTGGAGGTTTTTAAGAAAAGACTGGACAGCTACCTGCCTGAAATGATATAGGGTCACCTGCTTGAGTAGGGGGTTGGACTAGAAGACCTCCAAGGTCCCTCCCAGTTCTATTCTGATTGACTGAACTGAGACATCTCCAGTATCTCTAGGAAGGAGACACAGATATCTGGCTTGGCTTGGGAACCAAGTGGGTACTGAGGTGTGTGGGCAGCAATATTTGCACCCCGTTATCTGTCACTTACCTGGCTCCTCCTCCACATTCAGCAGGGGGATGTCATCATCCAGGTAAGGCAGAGTGCCCAGGCCTGACCTGCCAGCCACTGCCAAGGAGACAAAGAGGCCGTCCGAGCTTTGCAAAGCACTTTCCTTTGTGCATTTTTTACTGCACCTGCAGACCAGGGAGAAAGCAACACCAAATGAATCTGGGCGGCGCTCTCTGTCCAGGTGTGAGACAGCTGCGCCCGGCTTTGTTGGCGGAGCGAAGTGGGCAGACCAGCCGAGCCGCGAAACAGCTACATTACCAGGCAAGGATCAGGTGCCCCTGGTGTCTGAGCAATTACCGTCGCTAATGCCTTGGGCATGGGGCCGGAAAGAGAAGACGGGGGGAGCCTGTCTGAAGCCCCCTCCCAGGCATCTGGATTCATTCACCACATTGTTGAACATAATGTGCTTGTCAGATTTCAGTTAAAGGTAAAGGTTCCCCTTACACCTATGTGCTAGTGTTTCCAACTCTAGGAGGTGGTGCTCATCTCGCTTACAACGCCGAAGAAGAGCCAGCACTGTCCGAAGACGTCTCCGTGGTCATGTGGCCGGCAGGACTAAACACCGAAGATGCACGGAGCGCTGTTCCCTTCCCACCAAAGGTGGTCCCTATTTTTCTACTTGCAATTTTTAACATACTTTCGAACCACCAGGTTGGCAGAAGCTGAGACAAGGAACGGGAGCTCGCTCCGTTATGCGGCTATGCTAGGGATTCGAACAGCCAAACGGCCGTTGAGCCACATCCAAGTTTTGAGTCATGGAGAAAATTTGGGAAGCACTGGCTGTTTTTAACCTGGGCTGGTTTTTCCTGCACTATTTCTCCTGGTTCTATATTCATCTTGAAGGAAGAATAGGCGATCAGCGCCTTCTAAAAGAGAACAGCACCTGAGTGAATTCTTTTGGGTGGACCCTGGTAATCTAGCTAAATCAATTCCTTTGGCTCGAGAGGCGCAGCTGCTACTGCAGCCCTGCTTCGCAAAGTGGATTTCTTTTTTTTTCTTTAATTTAAAAGAGATTCGATTGACCTTACCTGGCCTGGCAGGTGTTTTCCAGCGAGGACCAGTAGAGAGACCATATTCCCAGGGCAGCGGGCATGGTGAAGAGAACTCCAACCCAACAGCAGGAGACAATCAAGGACATGAAGAGACCAAAGTCATGGACAGCTGGGATCTAGGAAAGAGACGGGGGGGGGGGAGGAGGGGGGGAAGGGAAGAGGCAAGTAATCACCTTCAGGAGGTCAAAGAAAGCCCTGCTTGAAAAGATAAATCTAGAATTGTCCTAATTGCTATAAAGAAGCTTGGAATCTTTTACAGTGACTTTCAGTTGGGTGGACTTCAACTCCCAGAATTCCCCAACCAGCCATGATGGCTGGGGAATTCTGGGAATTCAAGTCCACCCATCTTAAAGTAGCCAAGTTTGGGAAGCATTGCTTCAAGAGAAAGAGGTACATCTGGAATGGTTCTTCTCATTGCTCACCTGGGAAAAGATGTTGGCGGCATATGCCGCAGCCGTGGTTAAGGAGGTGAAGAAGGTGGCCTTGCCAGCCGTCTGGATGGTGTAGATCATCCTAAGGTTGAGGTCTTTCAGGTGGGTGGCCTGCCGATAGGTGTTGATGAAGACAAAGACATCGTCCACCCCTGAGAAATGGCACGGAGAAGGACACTGTTTAGGAGGCCAGGTTTTTGGGGGATGGAGAACGGCTTGGATTGGATCATCTCGTACCGATGCCCACGATGACAAAGGCCGCCACTCCATTCAAGATGCCCAGGTACTGGATTCCAAAGACAATGTGGTACAGGAAAAGGGCTACCAGGCAGCTGATCCCAATGCTAGCAATGCCAAAAAACGACAGGAAGACTGGGAGGAAGAAAGAACAGAACAGATTAACGGAGTTGGAAGGGACCTGGTTGGTCATCTAGTCCAACCCCACTCCACCCAAGCAGGAGACTATTTCTGACAGATGGCAGTTCCAGTCTCTTCTTGAAAGCCTCCAGGGATGAAGCTCCCACAACTTCCGAGGGCAACTTCTGTTCCACTGGTTGATTGTTCTCACTTGTTCAGAAAATGTCTCCTTATTTCCAGGTTGAATCTCTCCACGGTCAGTTTCCACCCATTATTCCTTGTCTGGCCTTTGGGTGCTTTGGAGAATAGCTTGACCCCTTCCTCCTCTCTGGGGCAGCCCCTCAAATATCGGAAGGCTGCTCTCCTGTCTCCCCTGGTCCTTCTCTTCCCTAGACCAGCCAGGCCCAGTTCCTGAAACCATTCATTGTATGTGTTAGCCTCTCTCTTGCTCTCTCTTTCTTTCTTTCCTTCCTTCCTTCCTTTTCCTTTCTCTCCTCTCTCCCTCTTTCTCTCCCTTTTTGTTCTCTTTTTCTCTTTCACTCTTTTTTCTTTCTCTCCTTCCTTCCTTTCTCTATCTCTTTCTTTTTCTTTCTCTCCCTCCAAATATTGGAAGGCTGCTCTCCTGTCTCCCCTGGTCCTTCTCTTCCCTAGACTAGCCAGGCCCACTTCCTGCATCTGTTCATCGTAGGTTTTAGCCTCCAGTCACTCTCTCCCCCTCTCTCTTGCTGTCTTTCTTGCTCTCCCTCTTTCTCTCCTTCATTCCTTTTTCTTTCTCTCCTCCCTCCCTTTCTCTTTCTCTTTCTCTTTCCTTTTCTTTCTCTCCCTCTCCCTTCCTGCACTGCTCTCCTGTCTCCCCTGGTCCTTCTCTTCCCTAGATTAGCCAGGCCCACTTCCTGCATCTGTTCATCGTAGGTTTTAGCCTCCAGTCACTCTCTCTCCCTCTCTCTTGCTGTCTTTCTTGCTCTCCCTCTTTCTCTCCTTCATTCCTTTTTCTTT
Source organism: Hydrophis major (assembly GCA_033807585.1). NCBI lineage: Eukaryota > Metazoa > Chordata > Lepidosauria > Squamata > Elapidae > Hydrophis > Hydrophis major. Next base: position 10,661,772 of record CM066342.1, read on the forward strand.
CTCTCCTCCCTCCCTTTCTCTTTCTCTTTCTCTTTCCTTTTCTTTCTCTCCCTCTCCCTTCCTGCACTGCTATCCTGTCTCCCCTGGTCCTTCTCTTCCCTAGACTAGCCAGGCCCAGTTCCTGCAACCATTCTTCGTATGTTTTAGCCTCCAGTCCCCTCATCATCCTGGTTGCTCTTCTCTGCACTCTTTCTAGAGCCTCAACCTCTTTTTTTATTGTGTGGTGACCGAAACTGGAGCGGTACTCCAGGTGTGATCTTACTAAGGCCTTACAAAGTGGTTTGATTGGCTCGCGGCAATCCGTCAAAGTGGAGATAAAAAGAATATAATCCTTCTTCCGGGCCCCAATCCAAACCGGGGCCCCCAATGTTGGGGGTTCACTCCAGAGGTGGGTCTTCAGAAGGTTCTGACCCAGTTCTGGAGAACCAGTCGCGGAAATTCTGAGTCATTTGGAGAACCAGCCAATCCCACCTCTGACTGGCCCCGCCCTCATCTCTTCTCCGCCTCTCGAGTCCCAGCTGATTGGCTGAGTCTCCTTTGGTTGCCCTGCCCAGGAGAACGGAGCTGGAAAGCAGGTTAGCGGGGGTGGGGAGGCAAGGGGGATTTGGCAGTATATCCTTCCCTGCCACGCCCACCAAGCCAAGCCAACACCCACAGAACCGGTAGTAAACATTTTTGAATCCCAAGCGCTGGAAGGGTGGAGATCCCTCCGGTCCCAGGTGTGTGTGTGTGTGGGGGGGGGGGGTCCCAGGAGCAGAGGAGAGGCCGTTCCCCTTACCTGAACACGATGCCAGGAGGTAGACCAACACCGCAATGCAGGAACTGCTGATGAAGGCCAGCAACATGTCGTTCTTGAAAATCTTCCTCACTTCGTAATCAAACAGATCCGTCCCGCCATACAGAACCTCCACTTTGCTGCAGGAAAAAAAAAAAAGCACGGGAGGTTGGCCCGACACGTTTAACTTGGTTAAACTTGAAATAAAGGCAGTCCCCGGACTTACAATGGTTCGTTTAGTGACTGTTCAAAGTTGCAACAGGACCGATGACCCCTTTCTCACACTTACGACTGTTGCGGCGTCTGCCACGGGTCACGTGATTGACATTCGGGGGTTTGGCAAATCGACTTATGACAGTAGCCGTGTCCCGGGGTCCCCCTTTGCGACCTTCTGACAAGCAGAATCCACAGGGAAGCCAGATTTGCTTAAAAGCCGTGCTAACTGATTTAACAATGAAAGGGATTTACTTAACCAACGTGGCAAGAAAAGTCGTCCAATGGGACGAACAAATTTCTCCCTCTGCGACATATGTTGTGGGCTCAATTGTGGTTAGTAAGTCGAGAAGTTACCTGTCATTTTTTACTAGGTTGCATAACAGGCTGAAGCCTCAGTAGCCAAACCCTGATTTGTGTGATGACCCAGGGTGGGATGCAAAAGCAACAGTCACACAAACAAGTGGAAATCCCTTTAATTCCTTCAACTTTGGCTTCAAAGGTCCAATTATCATTGACTGGAGGAAAAAAAAAAACATGTTTCAAACAAACATGTTGTGAAAAGGAAGAAATTCCGTTCAAACTCAAAATACATATAAGTTATAAATAGAAAAAAAACAACAACAACATAAACCACACTGAAGCAATTCATGAGACAAGGCAGGATAAGGGCTTGAAGACGTCCACAGATATCAAAATACACACACCAAGAAGGACGCCAGAACTCAGATAAAAACTGAAAGACTAGAGTTATTTCATATTTTGCTTCCAGCACTGGGCCATGCACAGTTTGTCCTTTTAAACAGTCCTCACAGCTGCAGCCCATGAAGGGGATCAGGGCCCTTTCCTCCACCATAGACCATGCCATTCACGTTTCTCCCTTCTCCGCTCCTCCCTGCGTGCCCTAGGATGAAGAGGGGATGGGCCTGGGTCTTTCTCTGAATGCCCAGCCGATCTGTGCCCTTCCCCAGTTTCCTCCACAACCACCAGAGCCATACCCCCACTCCCTCTCGGCTGTTCCTCCTCTCCCTCGGAGTCAGATTCTAACAGGGGCGTGACAATTTGCATCTCCCCCTAGAAATATGGGCTGAACATAAGAGGGTGGGGTGGTGGGGTTTACGAACTAAAGGCCCCTGAATTTGCAGGAGAAGCTGTGATTTCTGTAATAAATGAAGCCGGGGGGGGGGGGGGGGGGCTTGAAATCCCGACGTGCTGAATAAAAGGCAACACACCAAGCCACAGCTCACTGCTCCCAAACCACAGGAGTTAAATCCTTCCCGAAAAAGCAAAGGACTGTATGGCAACGGCACACGGTGCATGTTTTCCCCCTTCCCCAACCTGCCACGTAAGCCCTCGGCCGCCGTTCTCCGGGGAACCCTAAACTCCTGATCATTTGAAAGAAGAAAAGAAACACTCGGTATGTTTAGGAAACGCAGCGGGCCATGTCCAAAGCCGCATGAAATAGCCCAGCTCCTTAGGAGGGGGAAGAGGGAGGGTCTCAGAAAGTTAATTAAATGAGGGAAGCAATTAAGCCCTTGCAGCAGGGGAGGTGGGCTGGGGAGGGGGTGTTCCTGCGCTGACTCTGCCCCCCCCCCCGCTTCCATGGCTCCTTTGAGAGGCTCACTGAGTGAGAGAGGGAGGGAGAGCAAGAGGGAGCGAGAGAGGAGGAAAAGAGAGAGGGAGAGGGAGGGGAAAGGGAGAGGGAGGGAGAGCAAGAGAGCGAGAGAGGGAGCAGGAGGGGGAGGGGGGAAGGAAAGAGAGGGAGCGAGAGGGAGGGAGGGAGGGAGCAAGAGAGGGAGAGGGAGGGAGAGGGAGAGAGGGGGAACAGAGAGGGAGAGCAAGAGGGAGTGAGAGAGGGGGGAAAGAGAGAGGGAGATAGAGGGTGGGAGGGAGAGAGGGAGAGGGAGGGAGAGGGAGAGAGGGGGAAAAGAGAGGGTGGGAGGGAGAGAGAGGGGAAAGGGAGAGGGAGGGAGAGGAAGGAGAGAGGGAGAGGGAGAGAGGAGGAAAAGAGAGAGGGAGAGGGAGGGGAAAGGGAGAGGAAGGGAGAGCGAGAGCAAGAGAGGGAGCAGGAGGGGGAGGGGGGAAGGAAAGAGAGGGAGCGAGAGGGAGGGAGGGAGGGAGCAAGAGAGGGAGAGGGAGGGAGAGGGAGAGAGGGGGAACAGAGAGGGAGAGCAAGAGGGAGTGAGAGAGGGGGGAAAGAGAGAGGGAGATAGAGGGTGGGAGGGAGAGAGGGAGAGGGAGGGAGAGGGAGAGAGGGGGAAAAGAGAGGGTGGGAGGGAGAGAGAGGGGAAAGGGAGAGGGAGGGAGAGGAAGGAGAGAGGGAGAGGGAGAGAGGGGGAAAAGAGAGAGGGAGAGAGAGGGTGGGAGGGAGAGAGAGGGGAAAGGGAGAGGGAGGGAGAGGAAGGAGAGAGGGAGAGGGAGGGAGAGAGAGAGAGGGGGAAAAGAGAGAGGGAGAGAGAGGGTGGGAGGGAGGGAGAGGGAGGGGAAAGGGAGAGGGAGGGAGAGGAAGGAGAGAGGGAGAGGGAGGGAGAGAGAGAGAGGGGGAAAAGAGAGAGGGAGAGAGAGGGTGGGAGGGAGAGGGAGGGGAAAGGGAGAGGGAGGGAGAGGAAGGAGAGAGGGAGAGGGAGAGAGGGGGAAAAAAGAGAGGGAGAGGGTGGGAGGGAGAGAGAGGGGAAAGGGAGAGGGAGGGAGAGGAAGGAGAGAGGGAGAGGGAGGGAGAGAGAGAGAGGGGGAAAAGAGAGAGGGAGAGAGAGGGTGGGAGGGAGAGGGAGGGGAAAGGGAGAGGGAGGGAGAGGAAGGAGAGAGGGAGAGGGAGGGAGAGAGAGAGGGGGGGAAAAGAGAGAGGGAGAGAGAGGGTGGGAGGGAGAGGGAGGGGAAAGGGAGAGGGAGGGAGAGGAAGGAGAGAGGGAGAGGGAGAGAGGGGGAAAAGAGAGAGGGAGAGAGAGGGTGGGAGGGAGAGAGAGGGGAAAGGGAGAGGGAGGGAGAGGAAGGAGAGAGGGAGAGGGAGGGAGAGAGAGAGGGGGGGAAAAGAGAGAGGGAGAGAGAGGGTGGGAGGGAGAGGGAGGGGAAAGGGAGAGGGAGGGAGAGGAAGGAGAGAGGGAGAGGGAGGGAGAGAGAGAGAGGGGGAAAAGAGAGAGGGAGAGAGAGGGTGGGAGGGAGAGGGAGGGGAAAGGGAGAGGGAGGGAGAGGAAGGAGAGAGGGAGAGGGAGAGAGGGGGAAAAGAGAGAGGGAGAGAGAGGGTGGGAGGGAGAGAGGGAGAGGGAGGGAGAGGGAGAGAGGGGGGAAAAGAGAGGGTGGGAGGGAGAGAGAGGGGAAAGGGAGAGGGAGGGAGAGGAAGGAGAGAGGGAGAGGGAGAGAGGGGGAAAAGAGAGAGGGAGAGAGAGGGTGGGAGGGAGAGAGAGGGGAAAGGGAGAGGGAGGGAGAGGAAGGAGAGAGGGAGAGGGAGGGAGAGGGAGAGAGGGGGAAAAGAGAGAGGGAGAGAGAGGGTGGGAGGGAGAGAGAGGGGAAAGGGAGAGGGAGGGAGAGGGAGAGGAAGGAGAGGGGGAGAGGAAGGGAAGAAGAGGGAGGGAGAGGGAGAGAGGGGGAACAGAGGGAGAGCAAGAGGGAGTGAGAGAGGGGGAAAAGAGAGGGAGGGAGAGGAAGGGAGGGAGGGAGAGAGGGAGCGAGAGAGGGGGAGGGGGAAGGAAAGAGAGGGAGTGGGAAAGAGGGGAAAGGGAGAGGGAGCAAGAGGGAGGGAGAGAGGGAGAGGGATAGGACGAGGGAGAGGGAGAGAGAGAGAGAGAGAGAGAGAACCACACGATGTGAAAAGTATCCGACTCAGGCTGCAGCCCACCGCCAGGCCATGGCCTGTTCGAAACCAGGCCATGGGAGATGTGGGCCAACATGGACACGTGACGCTCCACTCGTGCGAGTGGCAGGCCCTTCGCGTGAATGGAGAGAGCGTGTGCGCCTACCACCCACACAAACAGAACTGCGCATGCATGCCTGCCACTCCCATGTTCCCCACCCCAGCTGGAACAGTTGGGAGGGGAGGGGCACTGCATCAGGCATGTTAACTCCGAATGCTGGTTTGATCCTTGCATTCACAGGACCCGAACCCCAGAGAACCCATCTGGGCTGAGTCTGGCGTGATTCATCCCCCGTCTCTCCGCTTTACGTTTTAGCCCCAGCGGATCAAAAGGGCCCTGAATCAGGCAAGCTCCTTTTGAGCTGCAACTAGCGAGGGGAGGCCTTGCATGGAGAAAGCTAGCTCTGCAAAGGTTTCCTGGCCCAGCCATTCACAACTGGTAAATTGACTGGCAGATTTATTTGGACCTTGCCTCTCCTGCAGCCACCGACCTCAGCTCCCAAAGGCCAGAAACTCCACCTGGCCTTGGTCCTGAGAGGCTAACTTTCTACAGGAGAAGAGCCACAAACGGTTTCATCCATCCCTGCCAGAGGGGAAGGATCCACTTCGATCCTTTGGACTGGAAACCCAGATGGAGACATGGAGCAGGACAGCGGCTCTGTTGCTCACCTGGTGGACTCCTTGGCCAGCAAGGCCATGTAGGTGACCACAAAGTTTTGGAACTTCCGGCATTGTTCTTCCCAGCGGTCATCCATGGAATAGTAACTGGGCAGGGGAGCGCCAAAGAGGACTTCACTCCGCAAGAGAGAGCTCTTCCTGTTCTCGGCCGAGAGACCCTCATCCACATACCAGTAGAACTCTGGGTGGGTCATGGCCAACTCGAGAGACCCTGCGGGAAGCAACAGAGGAACAAAATGACAAGAGTTGGAAGGGACCTTGGAGGTCATCGAGTCCAGGAGTCGCCAACCTTTTGGACCTCAGGGACCACCAAACTCATAATTTTAAATCCCACGGACCACTCATATGAATTTTGACTGACGCTGGCTTGCTGACCTTTTCCCAGGGTTTCCGCAGAAAGCAACAGAGACCCCGAGAAAATCCCCCAAAAGGTCTTCAGGAAAATTCCCCACCCCGTTTTCCTACTGATCGATCGTTCTTGATTTGGGATCGCAGGATACCGTCTCCAGCTCTGTTCTTGGCGGGAGAGAGAGAGAGAGAGAGACTTTTGGCTTCATGCAAGGAAAGTAGCAGAAGCTGCAGGAGTCTTTCTTTCTCTCCCCCAAACTCTGACAGAAATGAATCTTTGTCGGCACAACCTCTTGGAGCAGGAGGTCTTGCAGGTTCCCCAAGGGTCATTTGGGGGCAATAGGCTGACATTGTAAACCATTCAGATAGTGCTGTAAAGCACTATGAAGTGGTATATAAATCTAAGTGCCGTTGCTATTTCCCTTCCCTTCCCTTCCCTTCCCTTCCCTTCCCTTCCTTCCTTCCTTCCTTCCTTCCTTCCTTCCTTCCTTCCTTCCTTCCTTCCTTCCTTCCTTCCTTCCTTCCTTCCTTCCTTCCTTCCTGTTAGAATGCAGTATTGTAGACTAACTCTGCCCACTGCCAGGAATTTGATCCTGACTGGCTCAAGGTTGACTCAGCCTTCCACCTTTTCAAAGTCTGTAAAGTGAGGACCCAGATTATTGGGGGCAAGAGACTGACATTTTGAACCATTCAGACAGTGCTGTAAAGCACTCTGAAGTGGTATATAAGTCTAAGCGCTATTGCTATTTTCCTTCCTTCCTCCCTTCCTCCCTCCCTCCCTCTCCCCCTCCCTCCCTTCTTCCCTCCCTTCCTTCTTTCCTGTTAGAATACAGTATTGCAGACTAACTCTGCCAACTGCCAGGAGTTCGATCCTGACCAGCTCAAGGTTGACTCAGCCTTCTACCTTTCCGAAGTCGGCAAAATGAGGACCCAGAATGTTGGGGCAACAGGCTGACATTGTAAACCATTCAGACAGCGCGGTAAAGCACCGTGAAGTCTAAGTGCTATTGCTACTCCTTGTCCTAGTCCCTCCGCCCAACCGTCAGGGCTCACCTTGGATGTCGGCAAGCTCTTGCCCGAGGCCGTCGTAGTATATTTTTCCACCCCTCTCAGTGGGGAAAAAATAGGTCATGAGGGAGCTAGGAGGGGAACAGTAGGAGTAAGACCCCAAAGGGAGGTCTTTGAGGACCTCATGAGGCTTCCAGCAAAACTCTTGGAAGTGAGGATGGTCCATAATTTTCCGCTCCACCTCGTGGATCGTCAGCAGGCGCTCGGAGGTGAAGATGTTCTTCTCGGCATCTCCCCGAGCGAGGAAGATGAGCTCGATGCGCCAGTGGGCATGAGTCTGGGTGTTGGCGCTCACCGTGGCGCTCGGATACTCCCACCGAGGGAGGGGGACTTTGGGACTGGTGGGAGGAGTTGTGGTTGGCTGGGGCAGCCTGATTCCGGCCCGCGTCCCTTCGCCGCCTCCGGGAGAGGTTTGGGGCGTCCGGCCGCGAGGTGTTGTGCTGGAGGTGCTGCAGTTTTTCAAAAATCAGCCTCCGCAAGATCTCCGAGCTGAAGTCGGCCAGGTCACGGCGGCTGCGTCCCCACAGGCCAAACTGGGACTTGAGGGCCAAGGTGAGGGCATCGAAGCGCTGCGAGGACTCATGGTTGCGGATCTCAAAGGCGTTATACGAGATGTCGATGTCCAGAGCAGGGTAGTGGAGGAACATGGTCAGGGCCAAGCCGGCCGGAATGGCGCATCCCAAGAAGAGGATGAGGCTGGCAGAATAAGGGTTGGTGAAGACCCAGCCCACTACAGCCCAAAAATCCGAGGAGGGGAGCGTCACAAAAGCGGCCCGGTGCCTGGGGTTCCACTGGCATTTCCCGCAGAGGCGGGACCCCCCAGTTTTCATGCCAGGGCCACCAGCCCCCTCCTCGTCTTCATTGGCACATGCATCTTGCAATAAAGCATCGTCCTCCGTGTCCATTCCTACAAAGAGAAGAGGGGAATCAAGAGGTTCGAACAGAATTTAGGAGGCAAATGGCCAGACTGATCCCTTAACACAAAGGAACCACTAAGAAACGGATTGGCCTTCCTGACACCAGCCAGGAAAACAAAATAGAGGGGTCCTTGGTGCTCTTGGAAGTTAGTTGTTTTCTGGCAGGCATTTCATTACCCAACGAGGTAACGTCATCAGTGCTAGTACTAAAGAGGGAGGGAGGGAGGGAGGGAAGAAAAGAAGGAAGGAAGACAGAGGAACAGAGGCAAAGAGAGTCAGGGAGGGAGGAAGGAAAAAAAGAGAAGGGAGGGAGGCAGGGAAAGAAAAAGAAAGAAAGAAAAAAGGATGGAAGGAGGAAGGAAGGCAGGCAGGAAGGAAGGAAAGAAGGCAGGCAAACAGGCACACAAGCTAGATTTTTATTATTTATCTTTCTTTAGATGTTTTAATGTTGGAGAAGGAGAAAGAAAAGAAAGCAAGGAAAAAAAGAAAGAAAGAAAGAAAAATAAAGATGAAGGAAGGAAGGAAGGACCTCAATCCTTCTTCGCTGAGAGTCCTTCCTGCCTCTTCCGCTACTTGAACAAAGAGTTTGGACTATAAGACCCCCCAAAGTCCCTTCCAACTCGGATATCCCTTGTTCTAAACTGACTCATCTAAAGCATCTTTGAGTGGATCCCATCTGGCCACGTTTTTCCAAAATGCAAGGTTTCTTTTCGTTTCTGGCACAAGACGTAACCCTGAGAACTTCTGCCTCGTACTATTCGTTCATTTTTTTTTAAATGTGAGATGCGGAAACGGCTCCTCATATTTCGTAGGCCTGCCTGCCTCCCTCTTCTGAGAGAGGTCGCTCAATAGACTACGTACAGGTTTCATATTTATATGAAACGGTGGGCCAACTGAATCCATCAAAAAGATTCTGCCTCCTGAATCACCTCGTTAAGAGCCTTTTTTTTTTTTTTCCTGAAGGGGGAAAAAAAAAATCATCAATCGAAAGAAAATGGAGACAAGGGAGACGTGCCAAAAGCGACATAAATATAACCCTTTCTTACAATCAATCCAATGTTTTCTTCTTTATGAAAAGCTTTCAAGATCTTTCCTGGCAAACCTCCCAGGATTAAAAAGAGGCTTCATGTCTGAAGTTGATGATGTTTCTAAGATGCCAAAAAGCATCCAGAAGGAAGGCTTTTTCCCAAAACGGACATCACAAGGCAGAGAGAGCAAACAGCCTTTCCAACTGGGTGGGGTTGGTGGGAAATCTCTCATTTGGCCCCGCAGGAGTCTAACTTTTGCATCGTTTAGCGGCCGGCTTCCAAGGATCAAAAACTAACAGACCCCCAAAGTTGGGAGCCGCCGAGAACGACAACAAATCAAATTTTCTTTTGCATACCTGGGGTATTGGCTAGTCTAGAGAAAGAAAGGGCGACTAGGAATGACATGATAGCAGTGTGTTCCAATAGTTGAGGAGCTGCTACAAAGAAGTGGGGGGAGTCAACTTATTTCCCAAAACATCACAAGACAAGAAACAATGGATGGAAATTAATCAAAGAGAATCAACCTGAGCAGGGGCGATTGGACCAGAAGACTCCCAAAGTCCCTGCCAGCTCTATTCTAATTGATTAATACATTAAAAAAGAGTAAATTTCATTGTTAAAGTGGAGTCTCTTCTCCTGGCCTTAATTCCACCGGATATATACCCTCAAACACACTTTCCATTAGCCTCACAGCTGGCGGCCAGGGATGATGGGAGTTAATGCCCAATCCTTTCTGGAAGACCAGCAAATATCTATCTATCTATCTATCTATCTATCTATCTATCTATCTATCTATCTATCTATCTATCATCTATCTATCTATCTATCTATCTATCTATCTATCTATCTATCTATCTATATGTCTGTTTATCTATCTATCTATCTATCTATCTATCTATCTATCTATCTATCTATCTATCTATCTATCTACCTATCATCTATCTATCTATCTATCTATCTATCTATCTATCTATCTATTTATCTTCTGTCTGTCTATCTATCTATCTATCTATCTATCTATCTATCTATAATCTACCTATCTACTTACTTACTTACTTATTTGATTTATATTGACGCCTATTCATCCATGGCGACTCAAGGCGGCTTAAACAATGTAAAATCATATTTAAAACAAAAAATAAAAATAAAAACAATAAGAACTAACAAAAAGAATCAAATAAATTAGTAAGGAACAAAATTTGGGAAAACAAAACAAAGATAAGATGTTCTTTTGTTTGCCTTCTCAGAAATAAACTCAATTCCACAGGACGCACGCATCATGCCCAGGAAAAGAGAAAAGGAAAAAGTACAGCTGAAATATTTCAAATCTTAACCCTTCATGACGGCATGCTCTGGTATGAACCCTTGAAATCAAGTTCCCTGGGTTTAGCTATATCTATGCATGTTTTTGTGTGCCTTATGTGTCTCCAACTTAACAGAATAACAGAGATGGAAGGTACGTTAAAGGTCTTCTAGTCCAACCTCCAGCCCCCAGAGACCCTACACCCGTGATGGCGAATCTTTGGCACGCAGAGCCATTTGTGTGGGCACACAAGCCCCAAGCAAGCCTAGCTCAGTGTGCATGCGCGCACCTCCCAGCTGATTTTTGGGGCCTTTTTCGGCCTGCCAGAGGCTTGAGGGATGCCTCTGCAGGCTTTGCAGAATGAAAAAAATAGGCCCGTTTCATCACTTCCTGTATTTCCAGAAATACCAGAAGTGACTAAAGGGGCCCATTTTTCAGCCTGCAAAGCCTGCAGAGACATCCCTCAAGCCTCTGGCAGGCCGAAAAAGGCCGCAAACAGGCCAAAAATCGGCAAAGAGGCACAGTGCAGATAAGGGTGGGGGAATCGCGCACACTGCACATATAGGGAAGCTGTGTGCATTGCCTTCTGGGTGCTGGCACACGAGAGTGCATGCACAATTTTTGGCACAGAAGCCCCCAAAGATTAGCTACCAGTGCCCTATACCATTTCAGGCAAGTAGCTGTCCAGTCTCTTTTTAAAAGCCTCCAGTGAGAGAGCATTTTTTCGCCGCTTGAAATTCAGCTAGCATTCGGTCATTTTTACGTGCTTCCTTTTGGGGCACAGGGGAAACGTTTGCTGGAAACATGACCAGAGAGAGACAAGGGACAGGAAAAAAATAATAATAATTCAGGAGAACTGCCAGGTCCCCTCATTGAAAAGAGGAACTGTTTCTGTTTACGTCACCCGTCGTAAATTGCCAGCAAAAGCTGGAAAGATTTCATCAAGCATGCCTGATGGACTGCAAAGCCATAAATATGGTTCTCTGGGGTTTCCCAAAACACTACTGATAAGAATGAGGCGAAAGAAAAATTAGCTTTCTCTCTGCGTTCCCCATGTTACTGAGCTCACTCGTTTTCCAGGGATGCATAAGAGGCTGGTGCAAAACACACAAAAGTGGTACAAAACACAACCAACGCCAACCCTGCTCTAAATTATAAAGTCAGCTGCTTGTCCGACTGGGCAAAATCAGCCTGGAGATTTCACCGCCAAGAGCCTCCACCCCATCCCTTCCCAGCACACGGTCCCTTCCACCTCAAATCTCATGTCCACCCTTGCACTGGCAACCCTTCTCCCTCACATCCGAAGCTGCAGGTGAGCCAGCTGGCTTCTTCCCTCCCAAACTGCAGGCAGGCTGGAGACAGCCTTGAATGGGTTGAAGAAGAAGGAGGAGGAGAAGAGGAGGAGGAGGAAGAGAAGAGAAGAAGAAGAGGAGGGGAGGAGGAGGGGGGGGAGGAGAAGGAGAAGGAGAAGGAGGAAGAGGAGGAGAGGAGGAGAAGAGGAGGAGGAGGAGAAGAGGAGGAGGAGGAGGAGGAGAGGAGGAGGAGGAGAAGGAGAAGAAGAAGAAGTAGTAGTGGAAGAAGAAGA